>CAUYLG010015993.1:0-48533 GCA_963573385.1 Cacajao melanocephalus
CATAACAAAAGAAACTATTATCAGACTGAGCAGGCAACCTGCAGAATGAGAGAAAATTTTTGCAGTCTTTCCATCTGAAAAATGGCTAATATCCAGAATCACAAAGAACTTCAACAGATTTACAAGAAAAAAAAAACGATATAAAGAAAATATCAAAAAGTAGGTAAAGGATATGAACAGACACTTCTCAAAATAAGACATTTATGCAGCCAAAAAACATAAGAAAACGAGCTCATCATCACTGATCATTAGAGAAATGCAAATCAAAATCACAATGAGATGCCATCTTATGTCAGTTAGAATGGGGATCATTAAAAAGTCATGAAACAACAGATGCTGCAGAGGATGTGGAAAAATAGGAATGCTTTTACACTGTTGGTGGGAATGTGAATTAGTGAAACCATTATGGAAGACAGTGTGACTACTCCTCAATGACTTAGATCTAGAAATACTATTTGACCCAGCAATCCCATTACTGGGTATATATCTAAAGGATTATAAATCATTCTACTATAAAGACACATGCACACATATGTTTATTGTGGCACTGTTTGCAATAGCAAAGATGTAGAACCAACCCAAATGCCTATCAAAGATAGACTGGATAAAGAAAATGTAGCACATATACACAGTGGAATATTGTGCAGTCATAAAAAAGGATGAGTTCATGTCCTTTGCAGGAACATGGATGAAGCTGGAAACCATAATTCTTGGCAAACTAACACAAGAACAGAAAATCAAACCACATGTTCTCACTTGTAAGTGGGAGTTGAACAATGAGAACACGTAGAAATAGGGAGGGGAACATCATACACTCGAGCCTGTTGGCGGGTAGGGGACTAGGGTAGGGACAGCATTAGGAGAAATACCTAATGTAGATGATGGGTTGATGGGGTACAGCAAACCACCATGGCACTTGTATACCTTGTAACAAGCCTGCATGTTCTGTACATATACCTCAGAACTTAAAGTATAATAAAAAGAAAGAAAATAAACAAATGTAAATCATCATATCACTAGGCTATGATTATAAAAGAAAAATCATATAATCATAGTAAAATCACAAAAAGCATTTGACAAAATCTAGCACTCATTCATGATAAACATTCTCAGGAAACTAGAAATAGAGGGGAACTTTCTCAACTCAATATTTATAAAAACTTACAACTAACATTATCCTTAATAATAAGAAACTTGAACCTTCCCTACTAATATCAGAATAGGCAAGGATATCACTTGTCACCACTCCTTTTCAACATCATGTTGGAAGTACTAGCTGATGCACTTAGACAAGAAAACAAAATAAAAGATATGTAGATTAGGAAGAAAGAAATAAAACTCTCTTTTCAGCAAATGACATAATCATCTATGTAGAAAATCCAAAAAAATTAATGGCAACAAAAAAACCTTCCTGGAACTAATAAGCAATTACAGCAAGGTTGCAGGATAAAGGATGATATACAAAGGTCAATTACTTTCCTATATAACAGCCATAAATGAGTAAAATTTGAAATTAAAAACACAACACCATTAATATTAGCATGCAAAAAAAGTTCTTAGGGATAAATCTAACAACATATACGGAAGATCAATATGAAACTCTGTTGAAAGAAATAAGAAAATAACTAAATATATAGAGCAATCAAATTCCTAGCAAGCTATTTTGTGGGTAATAACAAACCAGCTCAAAAGGTTACATGGGGAACCAAAAGACAGAGAATGACCAACATAATATTTTAGAGAGAAACAAAGTGAGGATTCACGCTATCTGACTTCAACACTTACTGTAAAGCTATAAAAAGCAAGACAATGTGATATTAGTAGAACATAAATAGCTCAATGGAACAGAATAAAAAGCACAGCAATAGATCCACATTAATATGGTCAATTTATCTTTGACAAAGTAGCAAAGGCGATGCAATGGAGAAGAATAATATTTTCAACAAATGGTGCTGGAACAGCTGGACATGTATTTTACAAAAATAATCTGGAGACAGTTCTTAACCTTCACAAAAAAAACCTAAAGATTGATCATAGAGCTAAATATATAACCCAAAACTATAAAACTCTTAGAAATAACATAAGAGAAAAAGTTAGATGGCATTGGGTATGGAGATAACATTTTACATATACCAGGAATGTCCAATCTTTTGGCTTCCCTGGGGAAGAAGAATTGTCTTGGGCTACACATAAGATCCACTAACACTAATGATAACTGATAAGCCAAAAAAAAAATGTTGTAACAAAAACTTCACAACTTTAAGAAAGTTTACCAATTTGTGTTTGGCCACATTCAAAAACATCATGGGCTGCTTGCAGCCCTGGGGCCATGGATTGGACAAGCATGACATATACCAAAGGAACAATCCATGAAAGAAACAATTGATAAGCTGACTGGGAGGACAAGCAACAGACTAGAATAAAATATTCACAAAAGACATCTGATAAGGATCATTATCCAGAATTCACAAAGAATTCCTAAAACTCAACAGTAAGAAAACAATAAATAAACCCACTTAAAAGATGAACCAAAGACCTTAACAGACATCTCACCAAAGAAAATACACGGATGTCAAATAAGCATATAAAAGGGTCTTCCACATCATATGTCATCAGGGAATTGCAAATTAAAATGAAAATGAGATACCACTATACACCTGTTAGAATGGCCAAAATCCAGAACACTGACTACACTAAATACTGGCTAGGATGGCCATTGCTGCTAGGAGTGCAAAATGGTACTCCTACTCTGGAAAACATTTTGGGGGTTTCTCACAGAACTAAAAATGCTCTTACAATATGATTCAGTAATCATATTCTTTGGTATTTGTCCAAAAATTTGAAAACTTATATCCACACCAAAAATGTTCTTATGGATGTTTGTAGCCACTTCATTCATAATTGCAAAGCCTTGGAAGCAATCATGATATAATTCAGTAGGCCAATAAAAAAAAATAAATGCTAGTATATTTAAAAAAACAAAATATTATTCGGCAGTAAAGAATTAGCTACAAAGCCATGAAAATAGGTGGAGGAAACTTAAGTGCATATAAGGAGGTAAAAGATGTGCAATCTGAAAAGGCTATGTAGATAGATATCTATATATATATACAAATGGAGAGTTGGATAGTTTCTGGGATATATTTCTAGAAAAGTCAGAAAATAAACATTATAAGATGTCACTTTTTAAAAAAGAAACAACAAATTAAAAAGACTATTATAATAGGTGATTTTATGTTTGTGGATATTTGAATTAGAATGGAGTATGTGGCGGATGGATATTCTCATGAACAAGAAAAATAATCATAGTTTATGTTTTATAATTACGCAGGAAAATATCTCAAAGGACAATGATTTAAAAGAGTAAAGATTCTGCTGTATTACAAAATACCTCATGATTTGGGTCAATTATTTCAGTCATCTTGTTTCAAACTCCTTGGAAATCTGGCCAATAGGTATTTAGCATAGCAAAGAGCTAAATGCTCCTAAAATAAAAGAATGCTAGGAATGAAGAGGAAGATAAACATCAGACATGTACTAGTAAGCTGACATTCCCAACAACTGACCCCAGATTTATGATTAATCACATGTCAATTGCCACATGTGGACCAGAGGAATAGTACTGAAACTTAAGTCAACACATAAAGGTTTGACCATGAAGGCTACACACTAAATGAAAAGTGAGACACACACACAAAAATCTACCTACCAATACAGGGATGTATCAAGAACCATGTTTTTATCTGCCAGACTCTTAGGCAAATTCATAATATTGCACTGCTTTAATGTAAGTTTGAGATTGAAATTTGTAAGACGTGTATTATCACAAAATTCCCACTTCAAAAAATAAATGAAAAAGAGATCCCCTAAAATAACTTTTGTCGACATAGCTAAAGCAAATGCAAATTCGAATTCTCCTATCTAAAGTTGAAGACGTAATTCTTCCTGTTCTTGTTACAATAATAGCACAAATTAATCAAAATATGAGAATTTTTCAGAAGTAGATGAATGATGAGCAAATCATATTTAACTAGCAAAAAGTATAAAAATAACATGAAGGATTAGATTAAGGAACAGGAAATCTATTTCTCATTCTAAATGCCAGGAAGTGCAGGGCAAATTAAAGAAAGGTCTTTAAGGAAAATGTTTCAAAGTTGAAATTAAAATAAAAGTTTTTTTTTTTTTTAAATAGATTCATATTAGAAAAGCAAACTGATCTGCTTAAGACATTTATGGGATAACATTGATTTTAAAAAATTAAATACATCTGAGCAAAAATAAATTTATAATGTGAAAATATGAATAATATTAAGAACAAATCAAACCGTAACTCTTCCAGTCTCATCAATCTCCTACAAAATTCCCATCCTTTTATTCTCAGCTCTTGAGTTAATGGGGAAAATTAACTCTACATTAGACATCAACCCATTGAAAGCTGTTTTCCTCTACTTCGTATAGCATTTCTTTATCACTGGCTTCATAGAAATTACTACCCTTTCTATTGTAGAACATTAATCATCTGCACTATTGGTACTTTTCTCATTATAATTGTCCACAAATTAATTTCTTATTATGTTTGTGCTCCAAGCAGTTGCATGCACAAGTTCAAGCAAATTCTTAGTTTAAGAGTTAACTGTTGAGGATTTATTTTCTTATGATTTTGAACAAGTAGTTTTTTCTTCTAACAGTTATTCCTGTTATTATTTTTTTTCTTTTTCTGGAACAGTCTTGCTCTGTAACCAAGCTGGAGTACAGTGGAGTAATCCCTTCTCACTGCAACCTCCGCCTCCTGGGTTCAAGTGATTATTCTGCCTCAGCCTCCTGAGTAGCTGGGACTACAGGCACATGCCACCATGCCACCTAATTTTTGTATTTTTAGTAGAGAAGGGGTTTCACTATGTTGGCCAGGATGGTCTCGATCTCTTGACCTCATGATCCATCCACCTCCACCTCCCAAGATGCTGGGATTACAGGCGTGAGTCACTGCACCCACTCATTTCTGGTTTCCTAATGACAAAAATCAACTGTAATAGTCCAAAAAGACTATTATGAAAGGCAAAGATTACTTGGAGAAGCAATCTAGCTGTCAAGAGGTTTCAAGTGTATTATTACTTCTAGGGAATTTGTCATCAACAAGTATTACCAAATCTAAAAATGACTGCTCCAAAGGACAAATCTAATCTATCAAAGAGAAAGCTGATCAAGCTCATGAGACCAATGAATAAAACCAACAATCCAAAGCAAATCAATTATCAAAAAGTATTATAACTAGAGTGAAACTGGAATACTCATGTTGGAATACATAATTGAGTCCCTTCCTTAAGAGAAGGTAAGATGTTACTGTAAGATCCATCTAAAGAAAGTGTCTATATAGGTTGACATTGGTAAGTCAATGTTTAAGGGTGCACTCACCAAATGAGCATAAAATCAGAACAGATAATTCATTTTAGCAATTATGTGCCAGGAATTGTGATAGGTACTAGTTACATAATTCAAAAATGAGTTAATTTGGATTGAGGTGATCTTCTGTAGACATTTTGAACATTGACAATTGTCTTTCCAGTGATACCAAAATACTTTTATCCTACTGAATGTGATTAAATTTCTAATGTACATAATTAAAGTGAGCATCCCAAATATCTGTATTTAACAAATACAATTTTATATCTTCCTAAATCTGCCTAATTTCTCTTGTGGCTGGTACTTTCCATTTTTTTTTCTTTAAGTATATAATGCTTTGGGTCAAGTCTTGCTCTGCCATCACATTTCAGTAGTGTTGATATTATATTTCTGCTTTGATGTCTCACACACTAAGCCCATGGGCCTAACCTAATGACAGATCTGATTTTCCTTTTCTAAGGTAATTGAGATATCTCACTGTAGTCCCACTGCCAAACTTTTCCTTGTTGTCAAACAGTAAAACAACTGAAGGTTTTTCAACGAAATAAGGGAAACAGAACACCATCTTCCCTAAAGAAGCTATGGCTTAAAGATGGATAGGAGAGAGAAGGGGCATGGGAGCAGGAGAGGGAGGGGGAGAGAGAGGGAGAGAGAGAGAGACAGAGACAGAGAGAGAGAGAGAGACAGAGAGATAAAGAGAGACAGAGAGATAAAGAGAGACAGAGAGAGAGACAGAAAGAGAAAGAGAGAGAATAACATTATTTTGGCTTAACTGGAAAATAAAGTAGATGCATAACTATGTGTTTATCTTAGAATGCATAAAAATGTATGTAAAATTACATTCCACACAACGAAAAGGCATTTGGGATGAAGTAAACTTAAGTGGGTGCAGTATCCTTACATAGTGAGATATTAAGATTTTTCTGCTTAGTCTCTAGTTATTATAGGAAAACTTCCTTTGGGATATGGAATTCTAAAAACATACCTCATTGGATACTACAATATTACCAATATTATTTGAAATATCAATTATATAAATCCTGTTTTGTAATAGCAGAAAAGTATATCTCCATCTTTTAAAGAACAATTTGATTCCAAAGTTCCCATATGAATTATATTGGCCTTAGCAACAGTTTTATATAAAAGTTGCTGCACCGCTGATCACCCATCTCCCTCAGAGTCAATTATTTTAAAATTTTCAATCTGGGCTTAGGTCTAGTCATTGCACCAAAGGGAGTTTCAATAGGGTTTGTAATGACTTGTTACTTGTGCTGAGATTTCTCAGGCAACTTTGATTCTGCTTAATCTGTGGTTGCAAATGATTTTATAAATCACCAAGGAATGCACAATTACTTCTATCACCATGTGTAGCTTTTGAATTCTAATGTAACTTGCCTTTTCCCAACAATTGTGTTGGACATACACATTAGTGGATTTTTTTTTCTTTCAGGGTTCCAAATACCAGTTTTCTTTAGCATACAGAATAAAAGCTACCTTGTCTAAATAAATATATTTAGAATATGTTGGATTAGTATTATTTACAGAATATAATTGTTGCTCCTTGACTATAATCTCCTTGACAGGTGTTGAACTACTGCCTACACTTTTCTTGATTAGTAAATAAATTGCTGTTGTTTTCATAGAAAAATTCTAGAAGTTACGCTAGAGTATACTTTTGCAATGCACCTTAATGCAAAACAACCGTTTTATTGTCAGTTATCAAAGGCATAAAGAACAGTGTTAAATTTCTGTTTCTCACTCATTAGCTTATTGATGAGAGTATTTATGTATAGCTGCAAGGAACATCTTACAGAGAGAAATATACGACTGAAGGCAGTTGAAGTAATGAAAAGAAACAGCAAACAGGACACCTGGTTCCACAATAGGCCTTATATGTTTTATTTAGTGCCTTCCCTCTTGGCTATTAAACACCCATAGCTCTGTACTGACTGTACTCCATTTCTTTTATCTACTCTTGTGTATACCACACAGACTAGCAAAGCTATTCATGACATTTTGCATGATGATACCTTTGGTTCTATAGACAAAATTATAGAGCTCCTAGGCATATGATGATCCACATTTCCAAAATTTAATCGATTTATATTGATATTTTCTAGGATTTTCCTTCCATGGTCTTCTTAGCCTGCAAACTCTCCTCAGTCAAATAAGCTGAAGTCAGACTTCAAAGCAGGGCTTATAAATCTCATTGTGATCTGCTACCTGAGTATTTTTCCATATTAGTCTGTTCTCACACTGCTAATTTAGACAGACCCAATACTGGGTAATTAATGAAGGAAAAAGGTCTAATGTACTCTCGGTTTCACACGGCTGGGGTGACCTCACAATCAATGCAGAAGGTGAAGGAAAAGCAAAGGCATGTCTTACATGGAAGCAGGCAAGAGAACGTGTGCAGGGAAACTGTCCTTTATAAAACCAGTAGGTCTTGTGAGACTTATTCACTGTCATGAGAACAGCAGGGGAAAAAAACCTGCTCCCATGATTCAATTATCTCCCACTGGGTCCCTCCCATGAAATGTAGGGATTTTGGGAGCTACAATTCAAGATGAGATATGGGTGGGGGCACAGCCAAACCATATCAGTGTCCACTTTTATGGTTTCTCATTATGTCCTGCATGTTTTGAAAAGACAAAACTAATCATAGTTTCAAGAACATAATGTGTTATGTATTGCTCACCTTCATGGAATTTCTTGAACTTTACCTGTAACACTCAGATTTATTTACAAGATCCTCAGAAGAGCTCTAATAATAATGGCATATATTATGTTTACTCCAGTAAAATCTCCAACATAGTTGCCTACCTCTTCTGCTAAACTGAGAATTCTTGGAAATGTTATCCTTTTGGTGTGTAATTCCAACCTCTGGCTTCCATAGTATAATCAGTAAATTGTTTTCCTCCATTTCTATTTTAGTTAAAACTTGTACTTGACATTTCTATCTTTCAAGCAATGAAAAATGATTGATTAAAAACTAACAGCTTAGTTTCCAGTTAGATTTTATATATACATATGTAATTTCTACAGACATGGGGTCTTGCAATGCTGCCATGGCTAATCTAATCCAGGAAATTGTATTTAAATATTTTTAAAAATATAAATGTGTGACTTGTTCATCCATCCAGCCATCCATCCCTTAATTCATTTAATGCATATAAAACGGGATTCTATATGTGTATGGGAAAAATGACAGAGTTGTTTTTTTTTTGGCTTATTCATTCTTTTTAATTTTTTTTTCTTTTTGGTACCCATTAATCATTTCCACCTCTCACACAGTCTCCTACTACCCTTCTCAGCATCTGGTAACAATACTTCTACTCTCTATGTCTATAAGTTCAATTGCTTTGATTTTTGGATCTCATAAGTAAGTGAGAACATGTGATGTTTGTTTTCTGGGCCTGGCTTATTTCATGTAACACAATGATCTCTAGTTCAATTCAAGTTGTTGCAAATGACTAGATATCATTGCTTTTTTAAATGACTGAATATGTGTATATGTACCACATTTTCTTTTTTTTTTTTTTAATTGAGACAGAGTCTTGCTTTGTTGCCAGGCGCCAGGCTAGAGTGCAGTGGCGCAATCTCAGCTCACTGCAAACTCCACCTCCCGGATTCAAGCAATTCTCCTGCCTCAGCCTCCCAGGTAGCTGGGACTACAGGCAAATGCCACCAAACCCAGCTAATTCTTTTGTATTTTTAGCAGAGATGGGGTTTCACCATGTTGGCCAGGATGGTCTCCATCTTTTGACCTGGTAATCTGCCCACCTCGGCCTCCCAAAGTGCTGGGATTACAGGCCTGAGCCACCGCACCCAGCCTCACATTTTCTTCATACATTCATCTGTTAATGTACACTTAGGTTGCTTCCAAATCTTAACTACTGTAAATAGTGTTGCAATAAACACAGAAACACAGATACTTCTGCAATATGCTGATTTCCTTTCTTTTGGGTGTATACCCAGCAGTGGGATTGCTGGATCATATGGTAGCTCAATTTTTAATTTTTTTAAAAACCCCCAACATTTCTTCATAGTAGTTGTACTAATTTACATTCTCAACAACAATGTATAAAGGTTCCCTTTTCTCCACATCCTCGGCAGCCCTGGTTATTGCCTGTCTTTTGGACGTAAGCCACTTTAAGAGGGGTGAGGTCATCATATCTCATTGTAATTTTGATTTACATTTTTCTGATGATCAATTATGTTGATGACCTTTTCATATGCCTGGTTGCCACCTGTATGTCTTCTTTTGAGAAATGTATATTCAAATCTTGTATCCATTTTTGATTTAATTATTAAATTTTTTCCTATAAAGTTGTTTGAACTGATTATGCATTCTGGTTATTAATTGTCAGGCTGTTAGTTTCAAAATATTCTCTCCCATTCTTTGGATTGTCTCTTTACTTTGATTGTATTCTTTGCTGAAATAATAAAAGAGCTTTTTAAATTAATGTAATCTCATTTGTCCATTTTTACTTTGATTTCCTGTGCTTGTAGGGTATTGTTCTAGAAATCCTTGCCTAGACCAATGTCTTGGAGAGTTTCTCCAAAGTTTTCTTGTAGTAGTTTCATAGTTTGAGGTCTTAGATTTAAGTCTTTAATCAGTTTTATTTGACTTTTATATGTAATGAGAGATAGGGGTCTAGTTTCATTCTCCTGTTTATGGATATCCAGTTTTCCCAGTACTATTTATTAAAGAGATTTTCTTTCCTCCAGTGTATGTTACTGGCATCTTTGTCAAAAATAAGCTCACAGTATGTGTTTGGGTGTTTTTCTGGCTTCTCCATTCTGTTCCATTGAGCTATGTGTCTGTTTTTATGCCAGTGATATGCTGTTTTGGTTACCATATCTCTGTAGTATAATTTAAAAGGTAATTTTATCCCTCCAGTTTTGTTCTTTTAGCTTAGGATAGTTTTGTCTATTCTGGGCCTTTTGTGGTTACATATACATTTGAAAAAAAATTGTTCTGTTTCTGGGAAGAATGTAATTGGTAGTTGATAAAGTTTGCACTGAGTCTGAAGATTGCTTTGGGCATTATGCAAATTTTAACAATCTTGATTCTTTCAATCCATAAACATAAAATATTTTTTTATATTTTTTTCAGTTTTCTCTTTAATTTCTATTACCTATGTTTTATAGTGTTTATTATAGAGATCTTTCACTTCTTTGGTTAATTTCTAGGTATTTAACTTTTGTGTATTTATTATAAATAGGATTACTATTTTCATTTCTTTTTCACATAGTTCACTGTTAGCATATAGAAATGCTACTGATTTTTGTATGTTGATTTTGCATCCTGAAATTTTGCTGAATTTGTTTCTTAGGTGTAATTGCTTTTTGGTGGAGTCTTTGGGTTTTTTCATATATAAGATAATATCATCTGCAAACAAGGATAATTCGACTTCTTACTTTCCAATATGGATGCCTTTATATTTTTCTGTTTTCTTATTTCTCTAGCCAGGTCTTCCAGTAATATGTTGTTGAATACTGGTGGTCACAGTGGACATCTTTGTCATATTCCAGAACTTAGAGGAAAGGCTTTCAGTTTTTTTCCCATTCAGTATGATACTACTGTGGGTCTGTCATATATGGCTGTTATTATGTGGAGGAATGTTACTTCTGTTCCCAGTTGTTTGAGGCTTTTTATCACAAAGTGATGTTAAATTTTACCAAATGTTTCTTGTGTATATCAGTTGAAATTATGATATAATTTTATCCTTAATTCTGCAGATAATGATGTATCACTTTGATTGATTTGCATATATGGAACCATCCTTGCATTCCAGGGATAAGTTTTACTTGGTGATGATGACTGATCTTTTAAATGTATTGCTGAATTCCTTTTACCAGTAATTTGTTGAGAATTTTTGCATCAATATTTATCACAGATATTGGCCTGTGGGTTCTGTTTCTTTGATGTGCCTTTGTCTCATTTTGGAATCAAGGTAATACTGGCCTTATGGAATGAGTTTGGACACATTCTCTCTTCCTCCATTTCTCAGAATAGTTTGAATAGGGTTTTATTGGTTCTTTAAATGTTTGGTAGAATTCAGCAGTGAAGCCCCTGAGTTCTGGCCTTTTCTCTACTGGAAGACTTTTTATTATGAGTTCAATCTTGTTACTTGTTATTTGTCTGTTCAGTATTTGCATTTCTTTGTGGTTCAATCATAGTAGGTTGTATATGTGTAGAAATTTTTCTGTTTCTTCTAGATTTTTCAATTTATTGGCATATAGTTACTCATAGTACCAACTAATGATCCCTTAAATTTCTGTAGCATCACTGGTAATGTCTCCCTTTTCATTTCTGATTTATTTTAGCTTTTTTTTTTTTTTTTTTTTGGTCTGGCTAAAGGCTTGTAAATTTTTTTTAACTTTTCAAAAAGCCAACTTCTTGTATCATTGGTCTTTTATATTGTTGTTTTCAATTTCATTTATTTCTGCTTTGATAATTACTATTTCTTCTCTTCTACTAATTCTGTTTTTGGTTAACTCTTGCTTTTATAGTTCTTCAAGATACATAATTAAATTGTTTATTTGAAAGTTTTTTTTCTTTTTTGATGTATCCAGTAATAGCTATTAGCTTCCCTGTTTGTTAGTACTGCCTTTGTTGTGTCACACAGCTTTTGCTATGCTATCTTTTCATTATCATTAGTTTCAATTTTTTTTTCAATTTCTTTCTTAATTTCTTCATTGGCACACTGGCCAATTCAGAAGCATATTATTTAATTTCCATGTATTTGAATAATTTCCAAAATTTCTTAAATTAAAAATTCTGTAAATAATTGTTATTAATTTCTACGTTTATTCCATTGTAGTTAGATAAAATGCTTGATATTATTTTACTATTTTAGAATATTTGAGGATTTAATTTATAACCTAATATATGGTCTATTTTTGAGAATGATCCATGTGCTGAAAAAAAGAATGTGTAATCTGCAGCTCTTGAATGAACTGTTTTGTAAATATCAGTTGGATTCATTTGGTCTATATTGAAGGTTAATTATGATTTTTCTTTGTTGATTTGCTGTCTGAAGATCTTTCTAATGCTGACAGTTGAGTGGTAATGTCTCCAGCTATTATTGTATTGGGACTTATCTTTTCTTTAGCTCTTATAATATTTCCTTTATATATCTGGGTGCTCCAGTGTTGGGTGCATATATGTTTAAAATTGTTATACCCTCTTGCTGAATTGACCCTTTATCATTATATAGTGACCTTCTTTGTCTCTTCCTATAGATTTTGTCTTGAAATCTATTTTTTTCTGATATAAGTATTCTTAATCCAGCTTTGTCTGTCTGTTTGTTTGTTTTTTGGTTTCTCTTGGTTTAGAAGATCTTTTTCATCCCTTTATATTCAGCCTACATACCTCTCTATAGGTAAAGTGTGTTTCTTACAGGCAACAGATCAATGGGTTTTATTTCTTTATCCATTCAGGCAGTCTATGTATTTTGATTGAAGAATTTAGTACATTTGCATTCAATGTTATTATTGATAATTGAGGATGTACTCCTACCATTTTGTTATTTGTTTTCTGGCCTTCTCTTCTTTGTTTACTTTCTGTCTTCCTCCAGTGAGGGTGATTTTCTCAGTTGATATATTACAGTTTCTTGGTTTTTATATGTGTATGTGTGTGTGTGTGTGTGTGTGTGTGTGTGTGTATGCACTGGATACATTTTCACCAAGGTTGCCATGAGGCTTCCATATATTGTCTTATAACACATTATTTTAACCTGATAACAACTTAATGCTATTTATATTTTTAAAAAAACAAAAAATAATAAAAACCTGCCTTTACCTCCCCCATACACACTTTTTAACAGTTTGTTGCTTCTATTTATATCTTATTTAATGACTATGTCTTGAAACGTTGTATAGTGATTTTTATTGACTCATCATTTAGTCATTCTACTCAGGATCGAGTGGTTTACATAGCACAGTTACAGTGTTACAGTGTTCGGAGTTTTGCTATATACTCACAATTGCCAGTAAGTTTTGTACCTTCAGGTGATTATTTACTTCTCATTAATGTCCTTTTCTTTCTAATTAAAGTACTCTCTTAAGCATATCTTGTAGGACAGGTCTGGTATTTATAAAATTCCTCAGTTTTTGTTTGTCTAAGAAAGTCCTTATTTATCTTTCATGTTTGAAGAATATCTTTTAGATACAGTATTCTAGGGGAAAACGTTTTTTCCTTCAGAACTTTATATATGTTATGTCACCCTTTACTGACCTGGAATATTTCCACTGAAAAGTCTGCTGTCAGACATTTTGGATCTCCATTGTATGCTATTTATTCCTTTTCTCTCTTGCTGCTTTTTGGTTTTCTCTTTTATCCTTTATCATCCAAAGTGAAATTATTTTAGGCAGTTCTAGTTTGCTGTCAGACTTACACCTTGTATAAGCTAATACATTTTCTTACACTTTTTTTGGAAGTATTACCATTACTACCTAATTGTAACTGAAACCTAAATCTTTCAAAATTATGCAGCTAAGACCAGAAAGGAAACAGACTTGCTGAAATAATCCATACACCAATATGACAGATTCTACTTTCTATGAAATACAGCATTTTTTCCTGAAAAGCATACATATTTTAAACTATAACTACTTATATTGATAAATATCTTGTGAAGTTCAGGTGATTATATCCATTTTAGGTTTCAGGTATTAATGAATTAATACCTATATATTAATTGAAATTATATGGATCTTAAGTATTACTACTCATAGAGCATTTTCTTGATAACAGATCAACAGTTTTATCCCACTTGTCTGACAGCTATGAATGATTTCCAGGCCAGAGTGACTAAGATTACTCTAATTCATTTTCATATTAATGAATTCTATTTCATTACATTAAGAGCAGAGACTTACATTCAGTAAAGAACTAATGCAAGATGAAAGATTTTCTTAACATAAACCTAAGTAGCAAGAAAATTAAAAGAAAGACAGATAAAAGTCCACTTTTAGAGGATTTGCAAGTCTCAAAAAAGAACTCTATTTGCATAATACATTGTTTGGAAAAAGCTGAAAATATTTTCTTGGTAGTTTGGATGAGTCAGGTGTTGGCTTGCATTTGTCCCTCTTACTCCACTACATTTTTAATTGGAGAGTTGATGATGACTTAGATGTTTATCTTACAATAAGCCCCTGAAAGAGCATTACCTGGGAAACAAACAAACACACTACATTCAATCACTAAATAACTCTATCAATGTGGGCCAGTCATATACCCTCTGTGGATCACATTAGTTTACATTGTTATTTATATTATTTTGTTTTAATTGAGACAAAAGGAATGTGCTTACAAATTAGGGATTCCAGGAAATTATTGCTAATAATACAGTACACTCTTAGAACTTTTAAGTTTAGGAAATGCCAGTCAACATCTTCCAATAATGTTTCGCAAGTATTTATCAACATTTCACATAAGAAAATTCTTCTACTTACCCTTTGTGGTACAAAGAATTGAGACGGATAAAGTGAGAATGCTTTAAAAAGTACCAGTTTGATTCTCCCAATAGTAGGACTCATAAAAACTACTTATATAAATTTAAGTCAGCATTACATTACCTTACAGAAAAGTATGTCATAAATGTTCTGCAAAACTGTTCAGTTTTTGCAAAATGTTTATGCCGATTTTAAATATTGCCATATCTAATCAATCACAAAAAGGAAAAAAAATGGAAAATGTCTGTTACAAAGTATTTTAAAAGCAATTAATAATATTTTTAGTATAAGAAATTCCTTAAATTTAAAAAAAATTAAAAATTAACTATCAAAGGATTATCCTTCAGAACCCATAGACATGTACTACAAGGTTGCCGAGACACTAAAACCAAGACCAAGGAAATCATGAGTCACATATACTTGTTCTGCCTCTTCAGGGCTGTGCAGGCTTGTGTTCTGCTTCGCTAAACAAATCAGCTTCATTCTCCATCATAATGAGAACTACGACTTGTACATACCTTTGCTTCTTCCTAAAACTTTTACTTAGACCATCGCATTGCTTATCTCAGCCTATCATTTAAGTCAGAAACAAAGCATCACCTCATAATGAGTTTCTTCACATCAAAATTAGCTTACATTCATAAAAAAAAAAAAAAAAGATGGTGGGGAGTGACATAAAAGAGCTCTCCTCACCAAGATTTCAGGGGCACATGACTGAAAGAAGAGGACACAATTTGTATCTGCCTTCTGTGCACAGCAAGCACATACCTTTACATCAGAAAAATGTGAAACAAAAGAATAACATTTTGAAAAATGTACCTGGAATATTAGAACATAAGTATGTATTTGAAAAGAGGTTAAATACAGACTTGTTAGGAATGGAAAGCTTAATAAACTATTTTTCTTTGAAAAATCATTAAATAAATTATGTTGCATCCATAATTTAAACTACTAAGAATTTTTTTAAAATTGTGAATTACAATTCCATATATTAACCTAAAGTGAAGTTCATAACATTTTACCACGTACTATAATACAATAGAATATTATTTTTTAAATAAATAAATGTTTTGGTGTATGCATATGCATAGATATAAATATATTTCAATATGTTTATATGTATATGTACTGCATATATACTTAAGCATATATAAATATAAATATGTATAAATGCCGATATTTGTGTGTTAATATATACACACATGTAACCTTGTGTCTATATACATACATAAAATATATATGCATATATTTGTTTTTGAAAGAGTATTTCTAAGTCTCTGTAGCAAATTGCTATCACTTTTATCTTTTTGAAATTGATTTAAAACAATAACACTATTTTAATACAAACATTAAATTAAATAATATTTACCTATTTATTATTTCTTATACTTTGGTATAAAGTAAAAAACCTAATCTCTACCTGAGTCTTGAATAATCCACTCTTTTTCAACTCAGGGCTTTTGCACTTTTCTTCACTTCAGCCTGAAATACTCTTCCCATAGATGTTATGGGCAAAGGCATACATAGAACACTCATAGAAACAGACTACCAGTAGCAAATACGAGATTTCAAAATTATTACCCTGATTATTACTTAAAGAGGCATAATATATACTTTTCTCCTATCAAAATGGTTAAAAAAATTAAAAAGATAACCAATGATTAGGTGATTATAAGAAAATGGACACTTGTACACACCACTTTTGTAACTCTAAGTTGACTGTTACATCTACTTGTAAATATTAAAACAAACTATTTGAGGTCTATAAATTATCTTCACTGCATTTGTTATGTTATATGTAGTGACATAACAACAAACAAACAAAAACAGGTACTCCATACATACCATCTTAAACTATTTCAAGTGTCTTACAATGAAAATAATACAGTTTTTTATCCTGTAATCTTTTCAGTCTTCATGCTTCCAGCCTTGCTTTGCCCCAATATAAAGCAAGGCTGAAGGTTGGAGCTACTTCAGCTCCAATGATTTTGGCTACTTTTCAGTCCAGTTACTTTCTAATGCTTTTATTTTGAGTGCCATGAAATCCCCAGTGCCTAACATAATGATTGGTGGTACATGGTATGTGCTCAATTTACTATGATAAATAATTATAGAGAAAATAATTTTTAAATGTTAAGATATATTTTAACAAAATATGTATTACAGTATTCTTTATTTTAGCTTAATAATTATACAAAGAAGGTTGGTCTCACATATATACACACTAAACATTTTAGAAAATTATGTATTAAATGATATAGATATTGACACGTTTATGTAATGTGGGTATATATGTACAATTATGTGTGCACATATATATGTGTGCATGTATATGCATATATACACAATTGCCATGTTTCCATGTGTTAAATTTTTTATCTTTAATTATGTATAATATTTACCTAGATTATTTTCCTTCATATTAAATCAGTTTTTGACTGGTACTCTCTCCAGATGGTCCTGTGCTTGGCAGATTTGATGTGCCATGTCACATAAAAAGCTCATGAAACTGAAGTGGCATTGGACCCATATAATGCTGTTTTAATCAGCATACACACAGCACATGGCACAAAGCATCTCTGCCAACAAATTAGCACCTAATGTTTGTACCATCCAAGTTTAGTTCAACAATTTAACTCTGTAATCCTACATAATTTATGCTGCTTCCTGACTCCATGCAGTCCATGTAAATGTATTTTACTAAAACAAAATCTCACAAAAAGTACCCTCTCAAAAAAACTCAACAAACACCACACACACACACACACAAAAATGCTAAACAAAATCCAAAAACCAAAGGAAAAAATCACACAATTGGTGTACAGATGAACATCTTACAGGTCCATATGTGAAGTAGTATCTTAAACAAAATGAATGTGTTCCTTTAAAATAAAACTAATTAGGAAAAGATATGTGAGGTTTTAAAGGATGTAAAATGTAGGTAATACATTTTGGCTGCTTATTTTAAAAGCTTTAGGGACATTTGTAAGATAGCCACATTTTAGTAACCCATATCTTTTGTGAGATTAAATCTGTCTGCTGGGAATATTCCTGCATGGATAGAATAAAGAATACTGCCAACCTTGGTGAGGAACAAGCTATCTTTATTAAAGTATTTATCATTTTTACAGCTGGAATTGGTATTAATATTTCAACAAACAATTCCAGTAAGCCTTATCTTCTCTTTGTTGACTTTAGTTAAGCACTGTCAGCAGTAGGCATTTTAGAACAGCTTGGCCCGCTCAAGCAGAATAATTCATCTTAGAAGAATTTTTTTTAAAAATAAGCTTACTTTTAATATGCAGTAGGAGCACATCAAAGTAGGAACACAAACTTAGTCTGAAGAATGTCAGACTTGAAAAATGTGACTGACAGTATTCTTTTTTAGCTTTAACAGCAACTGAGGACAGAATATTCAATCGATTGACAAATTTTAAACAAACATAAAAACTGAGCTTACAGAGTTTTATTTCAATGACCACATAGGTTATTGTACATGAGTGAACCAGAATTTTTATGTTAATATCTTCTTTAACATGATGTAAGAGAAAAGAGAAAAAAGACATTCCCAAAGGGAGACCAATATTTTGAATTCATTAAATGCTATAGTAACTAATGATTTTAATCCAAATGTCATATGAAGCCATGGACAAACCCAAAGATCAATCACCGTAGTTAAAAAATCAGAGTGAGTATGAGATATGATGAGTTTAAATGGACTACTGTATTTGAATTTATCATGTTATTAAAAGCCTATTATGGAGCTGAAGCAGTTATTACAACTGTTTGCACACAGTTACATGGACGACTACAGAGCCAAATGGGTCATTCAAATCAAAATTATATTAAGATACATGTTTAAAAATTAATGAATATCTGAAAGTTACCTTTTTGGTTCACTGCTGAGAGTAGGACTGAAAGATAGAAGAAAGGCAGAATAGTTTGCTTCATTAAACACCAAAAGTAAACGTACTGACTATTACCTGTTCTGGTAAATCGAGAGGATATTCTTATATTCCAAAAGAAAGTCTATGTTGGTATTTTCTAATGAAAAATGTCTAGTGTGTTAAATTCTATATATTTAGTATATCAAACTTTCTTTACTTTTTTAATGGTCTTTACACTGATTCAGTGATTTGGGAATAATTTTCTGCATCTTGGGCACTGCTAATCCTACAAGATGTTCAGAAGAGCAGTGCCTGGAGAGCATCTGTTATACAAGTTGGCTCTTTTCACTTACATAATCTCGGCTCAGTCATAAATAAATCCTAAACTAGAGATTGGGATTGAAGGCAAAGATATCTCCTTTGGATAAAGATATGGCTAAGAACTTTCAAAACTTTTAAATTAAACTGACATAGAATATGATTATGGAAAAATTCACAAATAATAAGTATACAACTCTAAGTGTCACCAAAATTGAAGACACCAGTGAAAACCACCAAAGTCATCACCATGCTATCTTGTCTCCTTACACTTTTAAAGAAATCTATTAATAAATAAACGTTTCTAAATGTAAGACTCCAATTTATCATTTATTTTCCATATTCTAGTGTTTCTTGCATTTTGCATACTAACAAAACTTTCCCAACCTCCAAGAAACACCCATCAGAAACTAATAATGGATCATGACAAGAAAAAAATCACTTATTATTATTTTTTTTTTGCTGTTCTCAGAAATCACAGGTAAGAAATGAACAGAATCACTTGCCCATTTTAAATTTAGTTTTTTGTTCCTGCTTCTATAAATGAACAAATGCATCCCTGCTATTTACAATAGCAAGATAAAATAGCTAATGTTATTGGAAGTTTATTCTGATACTTTAGTAAATATATAGTAATCTATAGATATATTGATCAACATATGTTTGTTTTGTTTTCAGGTATTTAAGAATGTAGGTGAATATTATATATGGTTATTGTCAAAGATCAAATACATCTGAGAGAGGAGGAGTTATAGTTACGGTAGTTCTTCTCTAGGCAGAGCCAGAAAAGCAGAACACTGAACAATGAATCTAGGCAGGTAAGATCTCAGACAGCCCTGCTGATATATCCATTCTTCAGCATAGCATGAAATCAACAGGAAGATACTAAAGCACTCAAGTGTTATCAGGAGAAAAACACACCTGGTTATCAAACCAAACCACAAAAGTAGGTGTTAATAAGAGATATTTCAGGAAAGATCTGGTAAACCCCAAAGATAGGATTGGATAAGAAATATACAAAGTTTTAGGTGAGCTCAAGAACCCCATGGATCAAATCTAACATGTCTTAAAGATTAAAGAAATAAATCAACTGCCCAAATACTTTTATGGAACCTATTCTGTAAGATTAGAATCTAAAATTTCTTCCAAAAAACAGGTCAAGTGAACAGGTCACCATGTTCCATTATAGAATTTTCAGAGTTTATCTCAAAAATATACCATGAAAACACACTCAAGTTGGCATAAGTAAATTCTACCAAACATTTAATAATGATCAGCATAAATTCTTCTCAAATTTCCAAAACAGTGATGCACCTGCTAATTTCATATAAATTTGTTAATTGAATTTTCTGTTTCTATAAAACAGGCCACTGGAATTTTGATAAATATTGCATCGAATCTATAGATTACTTTGAGTAGCATTGCCATCTTAACAATATTGTCTCCTAATCCATGAACACAAGGTACATTTCCATTTATGTATGTCTTCTTTAATGTCTTTCAACAATGTTTCAGGAGATTTCAGTTCTAAATTCATTCACTCACTTGGTTAGATTTACTTCTAGATATTTTATTTTTTTGGATCCAGTTGTAAATGGAATATTTTTAAAAATATTTTTGGATTTTTCATTGCTAGTGAATAGAAACAAACTGATTTTTGACTTTTGATTTTGTACCCCACAACTTAGCTAATTTGTTTATTAACTCCAATAATTTTTAATTTTTTGGTGGATTCTGTCAGATTTTCTATATGTAAGATTTTGTCATTTGTGAATAAGAAGAATTTCACTTTTCTTTTTCCTTTTTAATTGGACGAGTTGTATTTCTTTGACTTCTCTAAATGTTTTGGATAGATATTCTAGTACAATGTTTAATAGAAGTAATAAAAGCTGGTGTCTTCATTGTTCCCCATCTTAGGGAGAGAATGCTTTCATTCTTATACTATGGAATATGATGTTTGCTGTGAGATTTTTGTAAATGACCTTTATCATACTGATGATGTTCTCTTCCATTTCTCACTTTCTGAATGTTTGTTATGAAAGGGTGTGAGATTTATTTCAATTTGTTTTCTGCATCAATTCAGATCATTGTATGGGTTTTCTTCATTCATTCTATTTAACATATTATATTGACTGATTGTTACATGCTAAACCATCATTGCATTTCTGGTTGTTCTTTCATTTGCATTCAGAAGGTATTTTGATCCATTGTTTTCTTTTATTTTAATGTCTTTATCTGAATTTGGGTCATAGGATGAGTTAGTAAATATTCTTTTCTATTCTATATTTTGGAAGAGCATGAAAAGAGTGGTGTTGTCTTCTTTAAAGAATTTGTAGAATTCACCAAAGAAGCCATTTTTGTTCTGGCCTTTTCTTTTTTGGGTGATTTTTGAATGCTGATTCTCTTTTGCTACAGGGGTGTTCATATCTCATGATACATCTTCAGCTAATCTCACTAATTTCATCTAGAAATGTGTTAATTTTATTTAGATTATCTTATTTATTGGCTCATAATTACCTATAATATTCTCTTATAATTCTATTTATTTTTGTGCTAGGAGTAGTAATGTCCTGAAATTTATTTCTGACTTTAGTAACTTGAGTTGTTTTTTTTTCCCTAAATCAATCTAGCTATTTTTTAAAATTTTTGATATTTTCAAAGAATGAACTTTTGCTTTTGTTGGTTATTTTATTAATTTTGTATTTTGTATTTAACTCTGATAATTTTATATTTATTATTCCTTTCTTCTGCTATAAATGGGTTTAGTTTGCTTATGTATTGTATATATTTAAGGTATATAATTAGGTTAGCAATTCGAAAATGTTCTTTTAGTATAGATATTTGCAGCAATAAATTTCAAAGCACTGCTTTTGCTGCATTTCATTAGTTTTGGTATATTCTATTTTCATTTTAATTTGTTTCTAATCATTTTTCCAATTTGTGTTATGATTTCCTCTTTGACTCATTTGTAGTTTAAAAGTGTGTCACTTAAATTTTACATATTTTTGTATTTTCTGGTTTTTCCTCTGTTATTGCTGTTTCAATTTCATTCCATTGTGACAACGGAAGATACTCTCACTGAATTTTTTCCATGTGCAACTGAGAAAAATTTATGTCCTGCTTTTTTCCTATATGGGCTTGTTAGGTTTAATTGGCTTATAGTGTTGTATTAATGTTATATTACATTTTTGATCCTGTCTATTCTATTATTTTTTCACAGTGACTGGATATGTAAGCAACCAATTATTATTGTAGACCTATTTCTCCCTTCAATTCTGTCAATATTTGCTACATGTATTTTTAAAATGTTGTTGAATATGTATATGTGTACAATTGTTCTATCTTTTTATGGATTGACATTTTCATCAATATAAAATATTCTTCTTTGATTCTTATAAAATGTTTTAACTTAAAGTCTATTTTTCAGACCATTTTATACCTACTCAGTTTTTGTTTGATTACTAATTTTAAAAGCATATTTTATATCCTTTTTCAATCTATTTGTGTCATTGTATGTAAAACGAGTATCTTGGAGACAACATATACTTGGATCATGGTTTTGAGCCATTCTACCAATCCTACCTTTTTATTGGAGAATTTAATCCATTTATATTTCATGTAATTTCTGATATGGAAAGATTTACTTCTTTCATTTTGCAATTTTTTTTTCTGTGTCTTGTCTTTTGTGTTTTTTGTTTCTGAATTTATCTCTTGTTGCCTTTTCTGTTTAATTATTTATAGTTTATGTTTTATTTTATGTTTAACTTTTCCTGTATATCTTTCAGTTCCTTTCTTAATATGTAACCTAGAGATAATAAATAACTACCTAAACTTGTAACAATGTATTTTGATTAAAACCACCTTAGTTTCAATAGTGTATAAAAATCTGCTTTATAAAGCTTTTTCCCTTTCCCCTTATGTTGCTGTCACTGCAAATCACATCCTTATACAATGCTTGACCAGTAAAATATGTATATAATTAACATTTTATGTTTTTACTTTAAATCTCATAGGAAAAACAGTTAGAAACCAAATATAAAACAATATTTGTTGTTATATTTACACCTTAATACTTAATTACCTTTAACAGTGCTCTTTACTTCACTTTTTAATATAACTTCAAAGTCACTCTCTAGTGTTCTTCAATTTCTGCTTGTTGGACACTTTTAGCACTTCTTATAGAGCCAAATATTAGTAATCCTCTCAACATTTGTATATGAAAGAAGGCCTTAATTTCTTCATTTTTGATGGATAGTTTAAAATTTTTCAGTTGACAGCTTTTTTTTCTTTCAGCACATTGAATATGTAATTCCATTCCTTTCTCAACTATGACATTCTCACTGATAATAAATCTACTCTTAGTCATAATGAGGATCTCTTGTATATGATGTTTCTTTTCTCTTGCTGCTTTCAAGATTTTCTCTATGTCATTAGCTTTTGATAACTTAACTATGATGTGTCTTGGTATAGAACTCTTTGTTTTTCTTCTTAAATTTTGTTGAGCTTCTTGTATGTATGGATTCATGAATTCATAAAACTTGGGGACTTTTTGTCAATATTTTTTCAGATATTCTCTCTGTTCCTTTATCTCACTTCTCACACTGAGACTTCCCTTGGGCATATATTAGTGTACTTTATTGTGTCCCACAGATCTCTTAGGCTTTATTCAGTCTTTTCTTCTTCCTGCTTCTCAGCATAGATAATCCCAATGGACCTAACATTGTTTATTAAGTCTTTAATTATCTGCTCAAATTTGCTATTGAAACGATCTAGTAATGTTTTCATTGCAGATTTTGTAGTTTAGAGCTGCAGAACTTTTGTTTGGATTCTTTCTGTACTTTCCGTCTTTATTGATATTCTCTGTTGAGACGATATGCTCTGGTTTCTTTTAGCTATCTGAATATATTTACGCAGTTTGCTTAAAGTATTTGTATAGTAGTTTCAGTTATGCTTCCTCAGGGATACTCTCTGTTAATTTCACATGTGAATATATCATACTTTCTTGTTTCTTTGCATGCTTTGTAATTGTTGAAAATTGAAAGAAAAGGTCAATAATATGATGTGGTAGCTAAGGAAATCAGATTCTTACGTCTCTTCAGGGATATTTTGTTGTTGCCTTTTGTAGATAGTAATTGTTTCTTTAGTTAATTTTTAAACCTTTTCTTAAGACATAGTATAGCATATTCTTCATCATGTGTAGTCTCTGAAGCCTCCATTTCCTTTAGCATGTGGTCAGCTAGGGTTTTGACAGATTTACTTGAATGCCATTCTTAGGTTGCCTCTTACTGATTCACTATTTATGTAGCAGCTATAAGCCTTTGACTATTTCTAAGAGTTATGACAAAATTGATACTAACCATTTTCTCTTATCTTTAAAAAAATTTATATGGAGAGATAGACCCTTGGAGCTGCCTAATTTACATCTTATACTGATGTAAATCTCCTCCGGGATTCTGTTGATCAGTATTAGCATGATATATCTTTCTCCGTTCCTATAATTTAATCTATCTGTAGTTTATATTTAAGTGGGTTTTTTTGACAATAGATTTTTTTAATTCACTCTTAAAAATGCTGCATCTTAGTGTACTTAAAACATTCATATTTAAAGTAACTACCAAATGATTGACTATGAGATAGCATCTAACATCAGACAGATGGCTATTATTAAAAAGTTATATGTTGTTGAGGTTGTGGAGAAAAAGGAATGCTTATACACTACGGGAGTGTAAATTAGTTCTGCCATTGTGGATGATAGTGTGGCACTTCCTTGAAGACCTAAGGACAGAAATACCATTCTGCCCAGCAATCCCATTACTATGTATTTACCCAAAGGAATAAAAAGTATTCTATTATAAAGACACATGCATATGTGTGTTCACTGTAGCACTATTCGCAATAGCAAAGACATGGAATCAACCAAAATATCTATCTATGATAGACTGGGTAAAGAAATGTGGCATATATACAACATGGAATATCATGCAGCCATAAGAGATTATGTGTTTTTGCAGCTACATAGATTGAGACTTCGATCACATTAGGGTCACCACCTGAGACCTCAATCATGTTGGAGTCACAACCTGAGATGCTGATCACCACCTGCAGATGTCTGTCCTGCAGAACCTGATTTAATGACGGATGAATAAAATAGACTCACACACACCAGAATACAGTGAATCTGAGTGGGCTAGGGATGGTCCTCAGCTGATTTCAGAGGGCGATTGCAGCTAACCAACCATGGCTCCCTGTCCTCACATTTATTCAGTTTAGATTTAATAACAGAGGTACGAGGTCAACACACGTGTGGACAATTAACATGGTTAAAAGAGTGGTTTTGTGAATGATATAAGGTCTTGGTTCTGGGGCCCAGAGTAAACAACATTAAAGGGTAATTTTCCTTCAACTTCCCGCAGAAAGAGACATCCAACACAAAGTTTACTTGAGCAAACAAATTAGGTTAGAGTCAAAGGGATGTGGCTTAAACAGACTTAACTAGGGAAACTTTATTATCCTGATCATTCCCTGTGACTTAATACTCTAATGTACAAACTGGCAGGTTTCAGTCCATTCCATAAGTTAATAAAAACCTTTCAGCCTTCCAAAAACTTAGAGACTATATCTTATAACCTTTCCCTAATTTTTCCTTCAATATCTTGCCAGCCGCCCTGAGTGAATCCCAACATCAGATGGAACTGGAGGCCATTATACTCAGCAAACTAATACAGAAAGAGAAAACCAAATATCCCATGTTGTCACTTATATGTGGGAGATAAATAATGAGACCACAAAGATACATAGAGAAAAACAACCTACACTGGGGTCTTTGGAGGGTGAGAGGAGGGTATTAGGAAAAACAACTAATAGGTACTAGGCTTAATAACTAGGTGATGAAATAATCTGCATAACAAACTCCCCTGATGCAAGTTTACCTATGTAGCAAACCTGAAGTTGTACCCCTGAACTTAAAATAGAAGTTTAAAAAGTGACTATCAATAAAATTGTTTTAGTAGCCACCAGCTTTGTAACTGTTACTATTCATATTACTTGTTACTATTTATTTCACTTTGTCTTCTACTCTTTTCTCTCTTTCACTGGTTATAATTAATTGTCTTATTCTTTTTTCTTTTTTATCTTACAATATCAGTTATAATTCTTAGTTTTTTTTTTAAATAATTGCTCTAAATTCAGGAAACTTCTATGACAAATTTAACTGCACCCTAAAATAGCACTATATAGGTGTATAGATCATGTCTGTACCTTATAAGAGAGTATTAACAATTTCCTTCTCCCGATCCTTATGCTGCTGTTATTATCTTTATCTGTAACGATACAATATAAAGTTACTATCATTATTTTGAAAAACAGTTACTTTTTAGGTCAATAAAATATTCTAGTTTACCTTCATTTATTTCTTCTCTGTCACGCGTCCTTTATATAGATGTCAGTTTCTGACCTATATCTTTTCTCTTCTCTTTGAAGAATTTATTTTAACACTTCCTGGCAGGAAGGTTACTGAAGAATGATGAATTCCCTCAGTGTTTGTTCACTTGACAAATCGTTTATTTCTCCATTATTTTTAAATGATAGTTTCTTAGCAAATAAAATTCTAGGTTTATAACTGTTTAAATCAACACTTTAGATATTTCACTCCTCTCTGTACTTTTTTTTAAAATAAATTGTGTATAATGTTATGAGATCCATACACACAGTAAAATGGTTATATAGTAAAACAAATTAACATATTTATTTTCTCATTAGTTTTCTATTTTTATTTCCTGTGGCAAAAGCAGCTGTAATCTACTTATTCATCAAAATCTTGAATATAATACACTATTATGAACTGGAGTTTTCATATTGTATATTAGATTTTATGTAAATATTAAAATATAATTTGTTTGTTTTATTGAGAAAGATGGATCAAATGGACCTAGTAGACATCTACAGAACTCTCCACCCCAAATCAGCAGAATATACATTCTTCTCAGCATCACATAACACTTATTTGAAAATTGATCACATAATTGGAATAAAACACTCCTCAGCAAATGCAAAATAACAGAAATCATAACAAACAGTCTCTCAAACCACAGTGTAATAAAAAAAAAATCGGGATTAAGAAACTCACTCAAACACTCACAACTACATGGAATTTGAACAACCTGCTCCTAAATGACTCCAGGGTAAATAGCAAAAATAAGGCAGAAATCAAGAAGTTCTTTGAAACAAACGAAACCAATGAGATAACGTACCAGAATCTCTGGGACACAGTTAATTAGTGTTAAGAGGGAAATTTATAGCAGTAAATGGCCACATCAGAAATCTGGAAAGATCTCAAGTTGGTTACCAAAGCATTATATTATAGTTTGAAATTGGGTAATGTGATCCTTCAAGTCCCATTGCTTTTAAGATTACATTGGCTATTCAAGTCCTCTTTTGTTTCATATGAATTTTAGCATTTTTTTTCTAGTTCTGTGAGAAATGCCTTTGGTAGTTTGATAGAACTAGTGTTGAATCTGTAGATTACTTTGGGCAGTATGGTAATTTTAACAATGCCAATCCACGAGCATAACATATTTTTTCACTTGTTTGTGTCATCTCTGATTTCTTCCAGCAGTATTTTGTAGGCTTTGAACAGAAGGATTCACAACCAAATTCTACCAAATGTACAAAAAAGATCTGATACTAATTCTATTAAAACTGTTCCCTAAAATTCAAGAGGAAAGACTTCTTTCCAGCTAATTTTATGAAGCCAGCATCACCCTGATAGCAAAATCTGACAAAGACACAATAAAAAAAAAATAAACTACAGGCTAATATTTCTGACGAACAAAGATGTCAAAATTCTCAACAAAATGTTAGCAAACTGAATCCAGCAGCACATGAAAAAGTTAAATCAATATGAACAAGTAGGCTTTATTCCTGGGATTCAGGGTTGGTTCAACATATACAAATAAATATGATTCACCACATAAACATAATCAAAAACAAAAACCATATGATTGTCTCAGCAGATACAGAAAAAGCTTTCAATAAAATCCAACATCACTTCATGATAAAAATCTTCAACAAACTAAGCACTGAAGGAATATATCTCAAAATAGAGCCATCTATGACAAACCTACAACCAAAACCATTCTGAAAGGTAAAAAGCTGAAAGCATTCCCCTTAAAAAAATGAACAAGATAAAGTTGCTCAGTTTCACTGCTCCTATTCAATACAGTACTAGAAGTCCTAGCTAAAGCAATCAATCAAGAGAAAGAAATAAAAGACATCCAAAAAGGAAAAAAAAGAAGTCAAATTATCTCATATGACACAGTTAATTCATATTGTTAATGGACAATATGATTCTACATCTAGAAAATCCTAAAAACTCTGCCAAAGGCTCCTGAAACTTATAAACAACTTAAAGTTTCAGGATGCAAACTTAATGTACAAAAATCAGTAGCATTTCTATACACCAATCTGAGGGCCAAATCAAGAATATAATCCTATTTACAACAGCAACAAAGCAATTTTATATTTCTTATTAAAAAACAAATTTGGCTTTTTGGAATATTTTCTAATTTACTTCTTCTTAATATTTTCCTTTGTCTACCCCCATTGATATGTTTTTCTCTCATTTCTCAACTTCTTACGCTTAAAACTGATATATTAGATTTTTCTATTTTTATAATATTAATACTAAACATATAAATTTATTGTTTGGAACAGCTTTAGCTAAGTCAGACAGTTTCTCAATTCAAAATTTTAATGACTTTTTGAATTTTTCTTTGATTCATGTGTCATTTAAAAACATTTTAAATATTTATTAAATGCATTTTGACAAATCTCTTTTTTTTTTTTTTTTTTTTGTTAGAGATGGGGTCTCACTATATTGCCTAGGGTGGTCTCAAACTCCTTGAGTGATGCCCCCGTCTTAGCCTCACAAAGTGCTGGGACTATAGGTGTGAACCACTATACCCAGCCATATTTGTAACGGAAATATTTAGTCCTTTTACATTTATATAAGTGTTGATACGAGTTTGAATCTTTTCTTTTTAAAAAAAAATTGGCTTTATTCTTTATTTGGTGTTTCTTTTTAGTTTTTCTTTTTAGTTTTTCTTTTTAATTATTACTTTTTAGTATTGTACTTTATTTCTGGTATTTATTTTTTGTTTCTTCTTTATATTTTAAGTATTTTAATATGCATCCTTAATTTATTAATTTTTTTGTAGTATTATTCTAGAGCTTCATGCAAATATGAGCTATAAAAGCACTATTTTAATGACTATCTTTCCATTCTTTTAATTATTGTTACTTCTATATGATGTAAGTACAACATACAATGCAATTGTTTTGGCTTTGAACACTTCAATAAATTTTGAGAAAATTCGAGAAAACAAAAGACAGTTTAGTATATCTACTCATTTATTTACCATTTATAATTTCTATAGATCTAAATTTCCAACTGATGTATTTTCTCTTCAGCTTGGAGAATTTCTATCATATATATATATACACACACACATACACACACACACATTATATATAAATACACATACACACTTATATGTAGGAATTCAGATTTAACAGTAACAAATTCTGTTACAATTTACCTGAAACTATCTTCATTTCACTTTATAGAATGATTTTGCTAAGTATTAAACTCAAATTTGAGAGTTTTTTTTCTTTCAACATTTCAAATGTAATATTTCTTTTTTTTCCAGTTTTTGGATTGAATGATTTCTGTTAAGAAATGAACTATTACATTTATTCTTATCTCACTGTATGTAATGTATCAGTTTTTCTCATTTAAATTCTTTTAAAATTTTCAAACTAGATGTATTCCAACCGATTTACTATTATGTGTTCAATCTGATTTTCTGTGCATTCATTGCTCTTTGGTGTTTTGAACTTTTAAAATTAATGGTGTTCTTTAAAAATCTGAAAATGTCAGGCCACCATTACAAAACTATTATCTTCCTCTTTATTCATTTTCTCTCCTTTTATGCACCACAGGAAGAAAAGAGTGCTCGAGTTCTTCCTGCTTTCAATGTATCTTTTATATTATTTCTTTAGCAAAGTATAAAAAAGAAGGAAGGGGGGAAATTTTATTCTAATACTTTTATTTTCATAAATAATTTGCAGTTATAGATTTAAAAACAACATACCTTTTTGTACAAGCATTGATAGCTTAGTTCACTTTTTTTTTTCTTTTTAACCCAGCAATGTATCACAGTATTGGTTTGTCCTTTGCTTTCACCTGCCAATGTCCAGGTGCATCATTTTCCTCCGGAAGCTACTACTTTTTGTAAGGATTCTTCTGTTACAAATCAGTTTATAAAGTTTTCTTGTGTTTTCTTTTTTGGTTAGTTTTATAAAAATGTATAGTTTGAAAGTAAAATGATAAATATCTGTATTCATTAGCTTCTTTCAGGTTTTAGGGGAGAATGTCTCTCATATGTGATATAAAAAATTGGATATATTATAAAGGCAAAGCAGTACTTCCACAGGCCTACAAGTCAGCAGTAGATTCAGCGCCAGTTCCTCTAATGTTCAATATTTCTGTGTCTTTGTTTTCTTTTGTGTCTTGATATTCCTATTTCTTTAAGAATGAAGAGTCTCATTTTTTTTTAAAAGAAAATGTTTTAGGAAGACACACTTAATGTTCTTTTCATCTACCATAATTAAGATAAATTGTATTTGAATAATATTCAACACTTTTAGTACATAGTAGTTGATCATTAAGGTCAGCATCCACTTTCCTTCTAATTTAAAGGCTAAACAACATTTTTACATTATTTATAGTTGAAAGAGAAAAAAAATGATCTGAATGTTGGGATAGCATATTGTTCTTTAAAATAAAACAGAAAGTATCATTTAGTTAAACCAAACTGCCAACCATGTCATGAAAGAGATATGGGGGATACACATTTTAGGGATAATTTATTTCAATTAAGTTGCTTTATCAAACATGTTCTATTTGTGTACACATATATAATAAAGTGAATAAATAAGCATGATATTTGGATGAATGATCTATGTAAAGAATTTATAAAAGCAAATAAACTAAAAAGAGAAAATTAAATGTATACATACACATCTTGAGAACATAAAATAGTAGTTATTTCATGTGTAGGCAAATATATATTCCAATTAAATCTCCAATTAACTTTTAAGTATTTTCATTTTATTTAACCAAGTGGAGACTTAGATTCAAAGCAGTATAGTGACCTACTCTAGCTCTCTTGTATGTTATCTGGTATATCAAAAGAGATTGTATTGTGCAAATAAAGTTTTCATATTCCTTTTTATAATGCTTGTGAGATTATTTGTGTAATAGCATCACATTGTATTTCATGAAAGAAAACTATTACATAATTTGGAAATTAAATGCTTACCAGAATAATTTTCATAAATGTACTCAAATCAATATTCTCTCCTTCAGTCTTGCCCCCTTCCTTTAATACCAATCTGTAAATTGAACCACAAACATGAGTCATTTAAAAACTTATGTAATATGCAAATTATACAACTTTGCTGATTTCTAAATTATTCATTACAATGAAATTCAATGGCATATGCATGTGTAAGCGTACAGAATGCTGAATGCTAATAAAACTTAAAAAACATCTCATTCAACACCCTTTTACTAAGAAAGTAACTACTAAAAAGTTATTTGTCCTAAAGAATCCTGGGTGCGTATTTGGATATACAATATCCAGCTTTTTTTTGTTTTCTAATTTCAAAAAATAATTAAGTCACTTTACTTTATATAAAAAAAGTAAAAATTAAAATATAAAAGAAAGTTGTGCTTATTGTTGAGAGAGCCGAGATGATCAGGTATAGTGTCTCCAGGCAGAACAGACTGCTTGTATTACTTTGGAGTTAATAAAAGTATCAGGGTTGGCCAACTTCTAAAGATGTAAATGGTTGACATCATCTATAAAACTATGGTTACTTGTGTGAGACTGCTGCTAACTGATTAACACTCAGAAGTATGTTCACTAGAAAGCATATGTTCCTGATTGGCTGATATTCAGAAATGAGAAGCTGATACTGACTGTTTGGCTTGCAAAGAATTTTTACTAAAGCAAGTTTTAGTTGATCAATTCCATGAAGTTAAAAGCAGTCTGGTGATACTTGTTACCATAGCTATAAAATAATTGTTTGTTTTTTGAGTGTTATAACTACCATTTTATAATTATCAGTTCCTTATTTGCTTTTCAATTAACACAAGCTGCAAGAGTATCATCATGGGTCATATAGACTTTCACCAATGTCATGTCTCCTTTAACATAAGGTTTTATGTGCAGGATCAGACTTTTAGTTTGAGAGTTCATCAGAACGATTACAGTCTTTCGTCTTTTTTTTGTTTTTTAAAGTCAAAATATGACTCTGCAGAAAACTTCAGAATTCTGATTCATAGACATTGAACTAATGTAAGACAAACAATTATTACTAGAAAGATAATAAGAAGGCACTGGGCAATATTTTTGCAACATAGCAAAAATTCCCCAGGACTGAATAAGTAAAGAGGTCACAAAGTCTTCCAAAGTACATCTAAATAGACAACTTGCCTTTTCTTTGAGCTTAGATATAAATTGTTACAATATAACTATCATGTTAATACAGGTATAACATAAATTGTTAACTAACAGTGATGCAAAGCCCCACCTTCCCAGTTTGCCAAGAGAAAATTTAAGGTTAATTCATTATCTATAATTTCTTATGTTAAAAAACTTATTGTACTTACAGGGTTCAGGATGTATAATGTTTTATGTCAGATAAAATAAGAGACAGATTTTTTATGTCAGCCAAATAACTCCAAATCATATTGGTGGTATCAATATGCTTAAAATCATTTTAAGGGTATATATACCCTTAAGAAGAGTATTATTCCTTCATATGTTTTATGAAGAGTTAATATTTATTGTGGGTATTTTATAAGCTTGGAGTTGATTGATCAATATCCCCACTGAAAAATTAGCCTGTGGTAAACATAGAAGAATCTGATTCCTGAATAGGAAAATAAAGCAAAGCCATAGGAGGAGTGATCCACAAAACTTAATGGAATTGTATATTATCTTTGGGGGCTGTAGTAACAAATGAATGTTAGTACATAACAAATATAGGTATTTTCCAATTATAGAAATAATTCATGGTTTTGAATTCTCAGTCATTTTTAGTTTTATTATTTGATTTCAATTATTATTAAAAACAATATGTATATACAGATATATGAGATGCATGGGTGGAGGATGGAACAATGCACATGAACATTTTGAATTATGGTCATTAAAAGTTACACTAGTTGTATCATGCTATCCTAAATATCTATTAATAGATATCATTTTTGATATTAGATAAGGCTATTTATTCATTGGAATAACGATGATCAAAATTCAGTTTAGTAGCATTAATTTCAGGTAGAGCAATTATGTCCATTTTTCCAGGATTTGTCAAGGGATGACATATTTATCAAACTTGCAAATTGTCTACGTTGTTAACAACTGCAAAAACTCAATATAAAATGTATGGTAATGATTTCCTCTAGGAAGTCTTGAAATAAACAACACTTTATTATTGGTAAATGGAAATGATAGACTAAAGTCAAATGTACATAAAATGCAACAAGTAAAGATAAAAAGTCCAGCCAAAAGGATAGCAAACAATAGTTAGATACATTACATTGTAGCATATAAAACAATTTTGTCATGGTCTTGCTGAGTGGACACTTTATCTAATGATTCAAGTAAGCAAAAAAGCTTTATGGACCACCTGGAAGGTGTCTATGGAACCTGAGCTTGAGATTTTTACCTTTACAATTATTTCTAATTCTTATTGAATAGATGAATCCTTGAGAAATACAAACCCAAGGATTAATTCCTTATAATTTAATTGCTGTACTGCTAGTTAAAATTACCTGACAAGGCACCTTGGAACAAGGTTCAGAAGTAGTCTTTCTGTGTTGCTTTTTCTGGTACACTAGATCATTCATTATTAGATCAAAGTATGAGGCAACTACTTAACATTAATAAATCTTTGTCTCGCTCTGCGTACTCTCTCTACACACACACACAGACACACACACACACACACACACACACACACACGATTATTGGTTTTGCTTCTCTGGAGAATGCTAACAGACTTTTGTAGCAAGAGTGGTTTTAGAGAAACAGAATCTTAAGCATGAATTTTCTGAATTTGTTCTGGGGTTTCTAGAATTGGTTCTCTAATCTGAATCGGTTTAAAGGAACGAATGACTCAATTTTTAGTAGTAAAGAAAGCACTAACAGTTTATGGCATTATGTAGTAGTAGAAATATGCAAAATATCACCATTGGATGCTACTAATTAAATACTTGTGCATCAAGATTTTGTAGTAGTAGAAATATGCAAAATATCACCATTGGATGATACTAATCAAATACTTATGCATATAGGAGCTGTATATGCCCTAAATCAATGTTCAATATATTGTACTACTTCTCCCATAGGCAGGATTTACAGGTCCAGGATTCAGTGGATGGAATGGAAGTAGCAGTATTCACTGTTACCCACAGTAATTCCTTAACAAAGTATTCACTTCCTGTCCCTGCTATCTTACTCTCTGTGACTCTAAAAGTCTTACTTTCAAATTGAGTAATGTTTCCGCAGAAGACACATTGATTCCATTGAAGTAGAAATTAATAATGCCACCTGACCACTACTGGCTCCTTATGCCTCTGACCCATCAGATAAAGAAGGGAGTTGCTGTACTATCAGTAGTGACTGATCCTGCTACGAAGGGGAAATTGGTCTAGTACTCCTCAATGAAGGTAAGGAAGTGAATGCTCAGAACACAGGATATTAATTAGTGCTTTTCTTAGTATCCCCATGCCCTTTGAAGAAAGTTAATGGAAAATGACAACAACCTAGTTCAGGCAATAATACTAATGGCCCAGATCCTTCAAGAATGGAGATTTAGGTTACTTCTGCAGGTAAGGAACCATGACTAACTGGGGAATTTCTTAAGGGCAAAGGAAATACAGAGTGGGTAGTGGAAGAAGGTGGGTATAAATGTCAGCTATGAGCACATGACACGTTACAGAAATAGGGCCGTTATGAGTATTTTTTTTTATTTTGTTTGAATATGCCTCCATGTCAACTTTATTTTCTGCTCCCTCTTACCCTCAATATATAACATAAAATGTATCAATTTTCTATCACAGTATTTATTGCTAAAATCGAATCATAGTATATAAGTTACAAGACATCAAGAAAAGTGAACATCACCCAAGATATCTGTATCCTTTTCTGGGGAAAGTGTTAGTGTATTTTCAAACAGATATAGTACCATATTATCATGTTAGATGAAAGTATGACCTTGTTTTTATCTGTTTTTGAAGATTAAGTATGTTTTAAAGAGATGTATATTAGTGCCAGATGGGGAAGGGTTGAATTTGTGCTAGTTTAATTTATGAGTCAACTAGGCCAGGCTATGGTGCACAGATGTTTGGTCAAGCTCCAGGCTGGATTTTGCTGTGAAGGTATTTTGGTAGATGTGATTAGCATTTAAATCAGTAGATTCTGAGTAGAGCAAATCAACCTTTACAAAGTGGGTCAGTTTCACCCAATCAGTTGAATGCCTTAAGAAAAAAAGAATGATGAAGATCCTCAAGGAAGAAGGAATATTTCTTCCAATCTTTATAGTCTAGACTGAAACATCAACTCTCCCCTTGGTCTCAGTGTGCCAGCCTGCTGTGTATCATATAAGCATCTGAGCCAGCTTATTAAAATAAATGTCTCTCTTACTCACTACACACACACACACGCACACACACACACAATTGATTTTCATCAGATGTCTAAGAAACAAAATTGTTTCTTTTTTCTCATAAATGGATTACAAGTGAGTGACATTGCTACTACTATTTTCTTAGTCTAATGTGCCATTTGAGCAATTGAGTTAGAGAATACAAACTACTGTATTTATTCTCACTTAAGCACTTGTATAATTTTTTGTTAACTCATGATCAATTTTACATAATCTATAAATAAAAGTTAAAACTAAAGTAAAGTATGTAGAATCTCAGTCTATGCAGTGTGTTTTTACTTTAGATGATACAATTTACTTGACTTTCTAATTTTTTAATCAAAAGTTCAAACTATGGAACAAACATGATAGTAATGAACTAGGTGGGAGAAAAAAATAAGAGTGAATTTTGAAGAGATAAAAGCTGCAAAAGAAAAGAAAATAAGCTGAAGGTAAGAAGATGAGGAATAGAAAGGTCAGGTCATAAATAGTTAAGTAGTAAAACAGACAATACAAAATTAAAAACCATGCATACTCCATAATACTGTACCTGTTCTTAGGTTTTTAATTTCCTTACCCTGTACCTTTGGATTTGTGCTACTCTGAGTCAATATTGCAGATTATTTTGCAAGTCTTCTATTGTCAATGTTCATTTTCACAATACCTGGCATAAAGATAGATTTAAAACAGGCACTAGTCATTGCAATGCTGTCATAAGGCATTATTCAGTGTTAAAGGGGTCACATTATAAAATCTGCAATACTTAATTCTTTTTGGATTATTTTCCCATTCCAACTACCTACACACACACACACACACACACACACACACACACACACACACACGCATACCACTTCTCTTATGTAAACCCTAGTCTTCCTGGATTCAGTAGCTTAGAGTACCTTAAACTATTTAAGATTAGAGTGTATAGTCAGCTGAGCTGTTTGTGTTCTCTGCCATCAACATCACCATTCATAAGAAAATTTTCTATTGTGTTATAATACATGAGAAACATCTGCTGCTCAATCTTCTTTCTTCCTTATGTTCCCAGATGTCTCTTTCCCAAACTGATAGTTTCAAGAGTATCATAGAAAATATAGTGAGAAAAGGGTAAATAAGTACAATGATGCTCAAGCAAATCCATGTGACAGATTTTATATTTCATGGTCTATAAATGAAATATTTTTCTTGAAAATGATGATGATGGTTTATGAAGGGAAGAAGAAATAAGAGATTATGTAATATAATGTTTATTGAGTAATTATACATTAGACAGGATGCTAACTCTTTATATCGTTTTCTTTAATATTTGAATAAGGTCAAAACTATCATAATCTGTAATTAATAATTAAGAAGCTGAAAATCAGAGTAAGAACTCATTCAATACCACATAAAAGCTTTGTTACCTACTTATTTTTGTTCATTAATTTAGATATTAATCTTTCAAATGCATATGTTAGTATGGGAGCAAAATTCTTGGAAATCTCTCTGTAATATGCTGGTGTTCTATGTTTCTAACTCTTTGAAGAAATTTATTGAAGCTCCTCTTACTATAAGAGGGAAATTTTGCTCAAATAATGGGTTTAAGGATTTACTAAATATGAAAACCAATTGAGCTAAGATAATCTAATTTTACATTTAGTCAAATAATGATATTTATTAATCATTTATCAGAAAAAGAGACAAAAAACATTGACAAAGCATAGCTTCTTTAGTGACAGATATTATTTGAAATTCTTAGGAGTTAAGACTATATTTGCAATACCAGGTTTTGGGACATCCATATAGGATTGTTCTCCCTATTACTGGAAAGATGGTCAAATCTGAACCCAAACATACATTCTTCCTGTTTCAAACCTCAGTAAAAAGAAACCATCTTTCCGAGAAGTACAGCAGTAAAGTTATACAGAAGACTCTGATGGCTTAGATTGGGTCATATGCCCTTTTCTGAGTCAATTATTTTAGTTAGGAAGATAAAGTAAATGGAATAGTCCATTGACCTGGTCTATATATTTATTACCTTGATAAGGCACCATGTTTATAATAACACAATTTCAAATCTCCTCAAATGAGTTTTCAACAAAAAAGGAGTTTTATTATGAGAAGAAAGAAGGACAGCTACTGGATAAACAAAAAACCAACAGATACTTGTCAGATCTGGTGCTCTTCTAGGATATACATTAGGCAGACTCATTCACTAACATAGGTTTTCCTACTTTAGGGCTCATTTTAGCTCAGATTTAGTCTTCTACTCCATCGTCTTCTTCCTCATCTAATTGGGTATCTACATCTGTGATGCACAGAGCTAGAAGTTGATGATTTTTTTTTTTTTGGTGCAAAAATGGATTTTGGCTTATGGATGGTGGGCAGAGGGTAACTGTGGTGGTGGCAAAATGCCAAAGAGTGTTATTGTTATAGTGTATTACAACTTACAAAGGAAGACAAGTCACAGATCTAGTCAGATGATACATTAGACACAAAGCATTCATATTTATTTGGAAACAACAGATATCATAATGAGTTATTTTATTTATAATTAGAATCAGACATTTTAAATATAGTGCTTCAATTGAACACTAATGTCATAATATTCCAGTTTCCATTACCTGTTCCAATGTTTCTTCCTCCTCCTTCCAAGCAGGATATGTGGAAAGGTCAAAGATATCAGATGACCAGCATTACTTTGAACCAATTTAATTCCTTTCTCAGTCAAGTGAAGTTAGAAGGAGATGATGTTTAAATTCCTATTTCTATTTATAATTCTTCAACTATAAGATCCAAACAGAATTACATTAAGTAAAGAATAGGTTTAGCTATAACTTTTAGAATGCTTAGTTTGTTAATAATAATATTTACATTGGAAAAATAAGACAAAATAGTCTCTATATATTAAAACTTATTTTGACTGCCTATTGTATACTAGAAATAGAGGAGATAATTTATTTGCTTAATGAATCACAGAATGCTAATTTAGATAATTAAAAACTAATATTTATCTACTTTTCCCAACGTATGCTGAATTAAAATTTTTATAACTAAATTGTTTCAACTTGAATTTATTTTATAAGAAAAATAATTCTAAAATATTTATTTTTTCTTTCCAATATCATACCAATCATTTTAAATTCAAATGTAAGAGAAATAATACATTTTAAGTATATACATTGTTTTGGTGAATATATTCCATAAAGGAATACAACTGGACTTGATATGGAGGACTGTTCAGAGCAGATTACTGTCCAAACCTCATTTCACAATAAGCAGAGATACTCAGGAGGGCAATATGCCCCACTGCTGTTTCTCATGTGTTTTCTCTCCAGTTTCATGAGCAAGCAAAAACTGACCTCTTATTTTTGTCCCAAGGGAGTTTCAGAATGAGTTTCATCCAGGGTAGCTCAGGATTTTTCCCAGATGGAGCCTGTAGAACATGACAGAAAGCTCCAATTAACCTAAGATCCTAAAGGCTACCAGTTCAAGGAAAACCATTTGTTTCCCATTTTAAGCATAAATCTCATTCAAAATAGGACTGAGTTAGTCTCCTAAGGCAAAGGCATCCATAGTGCTTGTGCTTTCCCTGAGAAATACATATATTTAAATTAAGTTTACTTCTGAATTTGACAAGAAATCACTTCTGATGATAGGAAACAAAATGAACACATCACCTACTATAGTATCCTTTAATTTAGATATTAAACATTGATATAATGTGTTATAGTATAGATGATAACTAAATTATTTGGATTGATTATCAATACACTTCTAAGTAATCAGCTGTTCTAGAATAGTGTTATGTCAAACACTGCAATAACATTTTACATAAAAATATGTCATTCTGTTTTTGTTAGGAATATGTTTACAAAATAAACTTCATTACTTTATATATGTACACATTTTATATTAAAGGTCTAGAAACTTCATCTTATGGCAAAGAAACTAATGTCTTAGTTATTGCCACTTTAGCTATCTCTGCTGAAATCACTTCTTCATTTCGCCATATTCCAAAGTAGACAAGGTAGCTTTTACCCGAATCTTCTTCCATCTTATTTACCTCAATTTTTTATTATCATTATTATTCTGCTTAAATATCTTTACTTTTCATTCAGACACTCAAAATTGAATACATCTGTCAAAATTCCATATCCCTATTAAACTCTCAGTACTACTCCATAATTATTTTAAAGCATTCAAATAGTCACAGACAAATGAAGGAGTAGAGAGATCCACCTTAGAAAGAGATTGAGATACTGTTGGACACAATAATAGTGATTCTAAAATAAAATTTATTTAAAAAATTGAGAATTTGGGCGGCAATGCTTATGAGTATTTTAATTTGTCTCAGGAAATTAATTATATGTCCTATTTAAATAGTATATAAATTGTATAACTCCATTTGTTATTAAACAGATAGGAATTAGGATTGTACTTATCTAAGAGACTCAGGAATTATACTCCAAATCTGGAATGGCACAACCAACCCTAAGTACTGAAGTTGTCTTCAATGGATGGGTAGATACATTAGCTAGATGGATGAATAAATAGATATTCTTTAAAAAACTTAACAGAGCATTGTTGAACTGAGCTGTGCTTTGACTCCAAACTGCAGAACTTCAATATAGAGTTCTTGTTACTTTGACTACATAGACTACATGGCACAGATATTTTTTAACAAGGTTGGAGGTAGCGTAACTCTCAAAGATGAACCAAGTAAATATCTGCTATATTTTTCTAAAAACATTCCTAAATCTGAAAGCTCATTATTGCAATGGTATAAAATGCCAAGTCCTGTAGCCCAGAGCAAATGGAGATGAAAGTTAATATGCAAATGTAAGTGTTTAATATAATGTTATTATTAAGCTAACCTTGGCCTGACTTTTGGCATCTGTTTCTGTTAAGATGCCGGTTTCTCTATAACATTTTACTAATGTGATCTTAATATAAACAGTTTAAGTATTTCTTAAATACAAGAAATTTGGAAACATTGAAATCCAGAATTGGATTTTTGATTTTATTCTATCCTCAACTTCCAAAGGTCTTCCTCATTATTCAATATTTTAGTCATATCTACCCCAATGGTAGTGGCAGTGTGAAGCATTACATCCTCATAGAATTTGGTACCAAGCAGGATAAAAAGGTGATGAGTGCAAAGAACAAACATCTTTTTGTGCTTTTTTTTTTTTATTAGCAACAAAAAAAGTTCCTGGATTTTGCTTAGCCCAGCAGACTTTTTAATGCATTTAATTGATAAGATGTGGGTCATATACTTGTCACACACTGGACTAGAAGAAGAGGGTTCCTTCCACTGTTTGGATTAGACAAATCATGATCCAACTTTTGGGGCCAGGCACTGTTATTACTGTTCCATCCTCTACCTTTAAATGCCAATCATGAATTTGCTAATAGGAATAAAAAGATTCATACACAGAATTTATCAAGACTATTTTCATGGAGATGCAGATTTAAAAATAAGGTGCTGAACAGATACAAACAGATGGAGCTTACGGTCTTTTGACTCCCCCAGCCATATAGAAGCAAGGAGAGCACAAAAATAAAATTTATAGTAACTAAGAAAACTATAAATTTAAAAACAGATGCATGTAGATAGAATGGTCCATATAGTATTTTAAAACTAAGTTCTAACTAATTCTTAGTTCTATATTGAAAAGAATGAAAAACCCTTGGAATTTGCTTAGGATTTGACAAATAGTACCATACAAAGGTGAAGCAAAATGTCTTTTAAATCACTTCTACTATAGCTAATAATGGAACACTGGACAGGAAGATACTATGGAGTAAAAAACTTTTAAGAAATGAAAAATAGTTTGCCCTCCAATAACCAAAATCTTTTGCAATGCTGTAGTACAGAAAAATAAATCCCTCAAAGATATTGATATGCACCTGTAGCACATATATCCACTGAATTAAGAAATAATTTAGCTTCATTAAACAATTGTCTATAAAAAGAGATAGAAAGTTGAACTAAAACAATATTCTTTTAAAGTGATATATTTTCACAAAAATACTAAAAGTCATATCTACCCCAGCTACAATTATTCTTTGGGATAGTAGGCAGAAAGTTGTTTGGCAGTTAAAAGAAGTAAGATGGTCATGCAAACTCAGAATGCATTTGAATGGAAGAAACATATTTACACACAAACCCATATGCATGCACACATACACACACAGGGGACACTATCCTGGCTCTTTCCTCTTTCCTGTTCCTTCCCCACAATGTATTCTGTGACCTCTTGGAAATCTGAAATATGTTTCTCTTGACTTTGGCTTTACAGTATTTTATTCTTCTTTAGCCAGAATACTTGACGTACTTACTGAATTGCACATTCAGGAGAATTCACTTCTTTGTTTAGCTGCTAATATTCACCCACTAAATGTGCCAACATCAAGGAAGCTAGAGAAATGTAACTTTTTTCCAGAGATAAGAGCATACGCTCAGATACTAATAAAAGAGAATCTACTTCTGCTTAGTAGAGATAATACTGTACACTGATAATGAATTACATTTAAAGTATGAGGGGCTTGGAAACCATCAATTTGCAGGAAGTTGTATCATTCAAGCTTTAGAAAAAATGGTCTAGGCCAGCCTAGTTTTTCCCAGACTCCAGGAAAGCCCCTAGAGACCTAGCCTGCAGACCAGTACCTACAGATATATCCTCCAAGTCAGCCCCTATGGATACATACCCCAGACTAGACCCCGTAGCTCTAGTTAACAGGTCTGTTCCCACAGACCCAAGCTCTAGACTAGCCCCAACAGACCCAGGCTCTAGTTCAACCCCAAAATCAGGCCTTCTCTGGGCTCCACGTTAATTCCCGTATCTCTAGCCCCAGAGTACTCAGGGTTCCAGGTCCACTCTAGCAGACTCAAAGTCTGGGCCCCCTAGTAGTCCCCATGACTAGGCTTGTTCCCACAGACCCAGGCTCTAAGCCAGCTCCCGTAAACTCAGGACCCAAGCTCCAGGGTCTCCTCAGGGAACCCAAGTTCTGGGCCCAACCCCACAATTCCAAGCCCCCGGCTGGCCTCTGCAGACTCAGGCTACAAGCTGCACATCTGCTTATCAAGGCACCAAGCTAGTCTGCCTAAGAACTCTAGCAGCAAGCCTGCCTATGAACCTCACCAGATGGCCTACCCAGAATCTGTGGACAGGTTGACTTACGTAAGGTTTTACCTGACAAACCCAGTGTGTAGGCACTAGAATGAATGGCTGCTTCTTCTAATGTGCAGACATCAATGCATGGGCACAAGGATTACAAACAATCAGGAAAACACGACACCGCCAAAGAACCAAAAAAGGCACAAGTGAGCAACCCTAAAGAAATGGAGATTTACAAATTGCTTGATAAATAATTCAAAATATTCATCTTAAAGAAGCCCTGTGAGAAACAGGAGATGACTAATAGACAAGTAAATGAAATCAGTAAAACCATGTATCAGCAAAATGAGAAGGTAATGATAAAGGAACTATAAAATAGAACCAAACAAAAAACTTTAAGCTAAAGAACAGAATGAACTTAAAACTTCAATAGACAGCTTCAAAAGCTAATTTGATTAAACATAAAGAGATTTTCACTGAGACATTGATAAGGTTTCGATGTGTCTGTCTCCAAATCTCATGTTGAAATGTAATGCACAATGTTGGTAGGGCCTGGTTGGAGGTGTTTGGGTATTGAGGGCAGATCCATCATGAATGGCATGGTGCTCTCCTCATGATAGTGTGTTAGTTCTCATGAGATCGGTTGTTTAAAAGTGTGCGGCACCTTTCCTTTTCTTCATACCACTCTTGCCATGTGATGTGTTGACTCCCCCTTTGCCTTCAGCCATGATTGAAGACTTCCTGAGGCCTCTGTGAGCCAATTAAACCTCTTTTCTTTATAAATTGCCCAATCTCAAGTATTTATTTATAGAAATGTAATAATGGGGTGATACAGACACATTATAGTAAAAATTTCAAAATTCAAAGACAGAGGATTTTGAAAGCAGCAAGAGAAAAGCAATATATTACACACAATAAAATATTCATAGAATATCAGTGGACTTTTCAGCAGAAACCTGCAGGGCAGGAAAGAGTGGAATAATACATTAAAAACACACACAGACACAAAAAACTGCCAACTAAGACTATAATGTCAGGAGTATGTTGCAGAAATGAAGGAGAGATAAGGACTTTTCCAGACAAACAAAAGCTGTGGGAGTTTATCACTACTACACCTATTTTAGAAGGACCTCAGAAGGGAATTATTGATGTTCAAATAAAAGGTCACTAAAGAGCAAAATGAAAACATATGAAAGTATGAAATTGTAAAGGTAAGAATACAGATGCTGCTTGACTTAGGATGTAGGGTTACAGCTATATAAACCCATTGTAAGTAGAAAAGCGTCTGTAATAGTCTAATATTGTAATAGTGGTGCATTAATCACTTTCAACTCTATCACAAAAGTTAAAAGGCAGAATACTGTAGTATAAAAGATAAGAGACAAAAGATAAAAATAATTATAATTTCAATAACAATAGATTCATGATATAAAAAGATGTAAAATATTATATCAATATTATTAAATGGCAAAAATAAGTTAAAGTATGGAGTTTTTGCATGTAGTAAAAGGTAAGTGTAAGCAGCTTAAAATAGATTGTTGTAACTGTAAAATACTTTATAAAAGCCTCATGGCAACCACAAATAAAAAAGTAAGCTGTAGTAGATATGCAAAAGATAAAAAGAAAAAATTTTGATTCTCTTCTTTTGCATTCCACTACAAAACATTATAAAATGAAAAAGAAAGAATGAAACAAAGTGACTACATGAACAGTCAGAAAATAATTAACAAAATGGCAGTAGTGAGTCCTTACCTAACAACAGTTACTTTAAATGTGAAAAAACTAAATTATCGAATTAATCAAAAAATGTAGAATGAATTAACAGATAAACAAAATCCACCTATATAATATTTAGGAGAGACTCACTTTTTAGCTTTAAGGACACAGGGTGTCAGTGAAAGGATGGAAAAAGTTATTCCATAAAAATGGTGACAAAAAATAGAGCAAGGTTGGCTATACTTACACAAACTAAATAAACTACAAGTAAGAAACTGTCACCAGACACACACAAAAAAGCCATTAAATAATGATAAATATGTCAGTTTATCAAGAGGAAAAACCTAGATAGTTGGGCATGGTGGCACATGACTATAGTCCCAACTACAGGGGAGGCTAAGGCACGGGGATGGCTTGAACCCAGGAGTTCAAGTCAAACCCTGGAAACAGAGTAAAACCTCATATCTGAAACTAAATAAAAATTGCATAAAAAAGGAAAGCAATGTAAATATGTATTCATCTGACATCAGAATATATGCACATATAAAGCAAATATTATCTAATCAGAAAGAAGAAATGGAAATGCAATAAGAATAGGAGATTTTAGCTCCACATTTTTAACAACGGATAGACTGGACAGAAAATCAATAGAAAACAGACTTGAACAACTCTGTAAAACAAAAGGAACTAAAAGATATATACATAAGATTTCATCCAACAGCAGCAGAATATACATTCTTTAAGCACATGCAGGATATTGAGATTATATGTTAGCCACAAAACTAATCTTAACAATTTTTTTAAAAAGTTTTAAATTATATCAATTTTCTTTTTTTGGTGATCCCAATGGTTTGAAACTACACCATTAAGAGAAGAAAAATTGGAAGATTTACAAATATGTGGAAATCAAACAAAAACTTCTAAATAACAAATGGCTCAAGAATAAATCAAAAGAGAAAACAATATATATCTTGAGATAAATGAAAATGAAAACACAACATAGCAAAACACATAGGATGCAACATATGCAGAGGAAATTTCACATTGATAAACACCTACATTAATAAAACATGTCTCAAATAAACAACTCCATCTAACACCTCAGTGAAGTAGTAAAAGAAAGAACCAAGCCAAAATGCAGCAGAATAAAAAGGAAAAAACACAAACCAGAGGAGGAATACATGAAACAAAGACTACACTGATCAAACATAGATTTGGCCTTTTCACGTAATCCCATATTTCTTAGAGGCTTTGTTCATTTCTTTTCACTCTTTTTTTCTCTAATCTTACCTTCTCATTTTATTTCATTGAGTTGACCTTCCATCTCTGACATATTTTCTTCTTCTTTATCAATTCAGCTATTGAAACTTGTGTATGCTTCACAAAGTTCTTGTGCTGTGTTTTTCAGCCCCATCAAGTCATTTATGTTCTTCTCTAAGCGAGTTATTCTAGTTAGCATTTCGTCTAACCTTTTTTCAAGGTTATTAATTTCTTTGCATTGGGTTACAACATGCTCCTTTAGCTCGGAAAAGTTTGTTACTACCCACCTTCTGAAGCCTGCTTCTGTTAACTTGTCAAACTCATTCTCCTTCCAGTTTTGTTCCCTTGCTGTTGAGGAGTTGTGATCCCTTAGAGGAGAAGAGACATTTTGGTTTTTGGTGATTTCAGCCTTTTTGCTCTGTTTTTTTTTTCCCATCTTTGTGGATTTATCTACTTTTGGTCTTTTAAGTTGGTAACTTTTGGATGGGGTATCTGAGTGGACATCCTTTCTGTTGATGTTGAAGGTATTTCTTTGTTTTTTGCTTTTCCTTTTAACTGAAAGGCCCTTCTGCTGCAGGACTGCTGGAAGTCTACTCCAGACCTTGCTTGCCTGACAATCACCTGCAGGGGCTGCAGAACAGCAAAGATTGCTGCCTGTTCCTTCCTCTGGTAGCTTTGTCCCAGAAGGATACCTGCTAGAAGTCAGCCACCTCTCCTTTATGAGGTGTCTCTTATGTTATACGGGAATCAGGGAGCCACTTGAGGAGGCAGTCTGTCCCTTATCAGAACTCAAGTGCTGTGCTAGGAGCTCCATTACTCATCTCAGAGAAGTGAAACCCACAACTGCCCCTTTCGAAGCTGCTCTGTCATGGGACGGTGGGGTTTATTTATAAATAACTAAGATCAGAGCAGAACTGAAGGACGTAGAGACACAACCCTTTAAAAAAATCAATAAATCCAGGAGCTAGTTTTTTGAAAAGATCAACAAAATAGATAAACTGCTACCCACACTAATAAAAAAGAAAAGAGAGAAGAATCAAATAGATGCAATAAAAAGGATTAAGAGTTATAACCAGTGATTCCAGAGAAATACAAACTACCATCAGAGATTAATACAAGCACCTTTATGAATATAAACCAGTAAAGCAAGAAGAAATGGATAAATTCCTGGACACTTACACCATCCCAAGACTAAACCAGGAAGAAGTTGAATCCCTAAATAGACCAATAACAAGGTCTGAAGTTGAGGAAGCAACAAATAGCCTACCAACTAAAAAAAGTCCAGGACCAGACAAGTTCACAGCTGAATACTACTATCAGAGGTACAAAGAGTTGCTGGTACCATTCCTTCTGAAACTATTCCAAACAATACAAAAAGAGTGAATCCTCCCTAACTCATTTTGTGAGATCAGCATCATCCTGACACCAAAACATGGCAGAGACACAAATAAAAAAGAAAATTTCAGGCCAATATCCATGATGAACATTGATGCAAAAATTCTTAATAAAATACTAGCAAAGTGAATCCAACAGCACACCAAAAAGCTCATCCATCATGATCCAGTCAGCTTCATCCCTGGGATGCAAGGCTGGTTTAACATATGCAAATCTATAAATGTAATACATCACATAAACAGAACCAAAGACAAAAATGACATGATTATCTCAATAGATACAGAGAAGGCCTTCGACAAAATTCAACAGTCATTTATGCTAAAAACTCTCAATCAATGAGGTATCGATGGAACGTATCTTAAAATAATAAAAGCTATTTATGACAAACTCACAGGCAATATCATACTGAATGGGCAAAAACTGGAAGCATGCCCTTTGAAAATTGGCACAAGACAAGGATGCCCTCTGTTACCACTCCTATTCAATATGTATTGGAAGTTCTGGCCAAAGCAATCAGGCAAAAAAAAGAAAGAAAGGGTATTTAACTAGGAAAAGAAGTAGTCAAATTGTTTCTATTTGCAGATGACATGACTGTGTATTTAGAAGTCCCCCAATGTCTCAGCCCAAAATCTCCTTAAGATGATAGCAACTTCAGCAGTCTCAGGATACAAAATCAGTGTGCAAAAATCTCAAACATTCCTATACACCAAAAACAGACAGACAGCCAAATCATCAGAGAACTCTCATTCACAATTGCTACAAAAAGAATAAAATACATAGGAATACAACTAAAAAGGGATGTGAAGGACCTCTTCAAGAACTACAAACCACTGTTCATAGAAATAAAAGAGAACACAAACAAATGGAAAAACATTCCATGCTCATGGTTAGGAAGAATCAAGAATCAATATTGTGAAAATGACCATACTGCCCAAAGTAATTTATAGATTCAATGCTATCTCAATCAAGCTACCACTGATCTTCTTCACAGAACTGGAAAAAAACATTTAAACTTCATATGGAACCAAAGAAGAGCCCACATAGCCAAGATGATCCTAAGAAAAAAAAAAAAAAAAAAAAAAAAAAAAAAAAAAAAAAAGTTTGGGGCCAAATGAAAAACCGAAATAAAAAAAAAAAAAAAAGCAAAAAAAAAAAAAAAAAAAAGGTAATGGTACAAAAAAAAGAAAAAAGAAAAATTTAAAAGAAA
>CAUYLG010015994.1:0-65785 GCA_963573385.1 Cacajao melanocephalus
GGTTTGCCAGTATTTTATTGAAGATTTTTGCATCTATGTTCATCATGGATATTGGCCTGAAGTTTTCTTTTCTTGCTGAGTCTCTGCCAGGTTTTGGTATCAGGATGATTTTGGTCTCATAAAATGATTTGGGAAGGATTCCCTCTTTTTGGATTGTTTGGAATAGCTTCAGAAGGAATGGTACCAGATCCTCTTTGTATGTCTGGTAGAATTTGGCTGTGAACCCATCTGGACCTGGGCTTTTTTTGGGTGGTAGGCTTTTAATTGCTGCCTCAACTTCAATGCAAAACATCTGGCAGTCAAAAGATGCCATAACCAAGTTAAAGCATGCTACAAAGTGAGGAAAGACATTTACATATATACAAAAAGCAAAGGCTTATATCCAGATTACACAAAAGGTTTGTACCACATCATTAAGAAAATAAATAGAAAAATACTGGTGGGGAGAGCAAGGTGGTTGACTAGATAGAGCCAGGTGAGATAGCTCTCAGGGAGGGATTGAGAAGACTGGCATGCTCCTAAGAGATCTTCAAAGTGAGGGCACCAAGACTAGATAGAGGGAAGACACAGGAGCTAGGCTGAAGGGGAAGAAAGTTGGGAACCCTAAATGGGGCTACCATGCACTGGGATTCATTCCTGACCCACAATGGCTCTGGGGGAACAGATGTATTGAACTGGGAAGGAGCAACCCACTCTCACCATGGGTCTCTGAAACCCTAGTAGGAGACCCCTTGACCACCATGGACACTCGCGTTGGCAGGGAGAGCTGCTTAGAGAAGTGGTAGGGGCAGCAAGCCAGCTGATTTGGAGCCCAGAGGGTTTGGCATGGGAGGGTCTGCAGCAGAGCACAACCAGGGATGGCCATCCGCCTAGGCTCAACTTGCTCCCATTGGAGACTTTTGCCTTTAGAAAACTGTCAAACCTGATCTCTACAGGATAGTTTTGCCCATCAGAAGAGGCTGGTCTGACCTGGGCACCCACTGGTCTGTTGGCCTCTCCCAGGGTCCCAGCCCAACCACACCTGCTTGCATGGCAGCTTTGGGTGCCTTGGAGACATGCACCATAGTTTCTATGCTGGTGGACCATACCTGACCAACAGATATGTCCAGCAGGGTGGCCCTATGGCCTTGCATCAACCTGCCCTCTGCCTCCCATACTGTAGCTTTTCCCAGGCCCTCAAAAACTCCCCACATCATTTTGCTGGCACCTGTCTGCACAGGTAGGTTTTGCTTTCCTTGCCTGCCAGTGTGTGGGAGTGTACTCCACCCCCCTGCCTCTGCTGATAGCTACTGCAAACAGAGCCTTGGCAGGCAAAGAGCCAGCCAGTCCCACTCCCACCAGTGTCCCACATTTGCATGAATGCTGTGCAGAGAACAGCAGATCCTACCCTGCCCTGAGTGATCACTTCTGCTTGTAGGGCACAGAGAAAGCACCAACATCACCTCCAGTGAGATTGTGCTCAAAATTGCCAGCAGGGACTCCCCACACCCCTTCTAGCTGCATTGCCTCCACCATTGTGGTGAATACCCACAGGGAGGCAGACAGCCGGGTGACTGGTAGCACTCTGCTGCAGCTGCCATAAATCAGCCCATGCAGCACAGTGGATTCCTAATCTCAAGGAGCCTGAGTAAAAAGCTTGGGTCCATTACAAGTTCCCCAAAGTTAGAGCATGGAGTCCAGGAGTTGGGAGTTGAGTGTTGGCTCCCTAAAATCTTCTAGAAATGAAGACAGTCAGCTGAATCCACCTTAAACCAAAATCAAACCCTCAAGGTCATAGGATAAAAGAAAAAGAAACCCATACAAAGGTCAGCAACCTCAAAGATTGAAGGTAGACAAGCCCACAAAGATGAGAAAGAATCAGCACAAGAACCCTGAAAACTCAAAAAGCCAGAGTACCTTATTTCCTCCATACAACCACATCCCGTCTAAAGCAAGGATTCTGAACCAGGTTGAGATGGCTGAAATGACAGAAATAGAATTCGTAATATGGATAGCGGAACCAAGGTCATTGAGCTACAAGACTATGTTGAAACCCAATCCAAGGAAGCTAAAAATCATGATAAACAATGCAGGAACTGACAGACAAAATAGCCAGTATAGAAAAAACATAACCAACATAATAGAGCTGGAAAATACACTACAAGAATTTCATAATGCAATCATAAGTATTAATAGCAGAATATACCGAGCAGAGGAAAGAATCTCAGTGCCTGAAGACTAGCTTTCTGAAATAAGATAGACAAGAATAGAGAAAAAAGAATTAAAAAAAAAAGCAAAACCTCAGAGAAATAATAAATTATATAAAGAGGCTGAATCTATGACTCATTGGTGTCCCTGAAAGAGATAGTGAAAATGGAATCAACTCAGAAAGCATATTTCAGAATCTCATCCATGAGAGCTTTCCCAACCTAGCTAGAGAGACCAACATAAATGCAGTGTACCCCAGTAAGATACTACACAAGAAGATCATCCCCAAGACCATAATCATCAGATTCTCCAAGGATAAAATGAGAGAAAAAAGGTTAGAAGCAGCTAGAAAGGTCAGTTCACCTACAAAGGGAAGCCCATCAGATGTAATAGCAGTTCTCTTAGCTGAAACCCTACAAACCAAAGGAGATTGGAAACCCAATATTCAACATTCTTAAAGAAAAAAAATCCAACCCAGAATTTCATATCCAGACAAGCTAAGCTTTGTAAGTGAAGGAGAAATAAGATCCTTTTCAGACAAGCAAATGCTGAGGGGATTAATTACCACCAGACCAGCCTTATGAGAGCTCCTGAAGGAAGCACTAAATATGGAAAAGAAAGACCATTACCAGCCACTACACATAGTGGATGATTCTGTCATCTACTATGTGTGGATGACAGGATCAAATCCACACCTATTAGTCATCCACTATGCATGGATGACAGGATCAAATCCACACATATCAGTAAAAACCTTGAATGAAAATGGATTAAATGCCTCAATTAAAAGATGCAGAGTGGGCCAGGCATGGTGGCTCACACCCGTAATCCCAGCATTTTGGGAGCCCAAGGCAGGCGGATCATAGGGTCAGGAGTTCGAGACTAGCCTGGCCAATATGGTAAAACTCCGTATCTACTAAAACTACAAAAAATTAGCCAGGCATAGTGGTGCATGCCTATAATCCCAGGTACTTGGGAGACTGAGGCAGGAGAATTGCTTGAACCCAGGAGGCAGGAGTTACATTGAGCCAAGATTGTACCACTGCACTCCAGCCTGGACAACATTGCAAGACTTTGTCTTAAAAAAAAAAAAAAGAGTAGCAAGCTGGATAAAGAATCAAGACCCATTGGTATGCTGCATTCAAGAGTATACAATGGCACACATACAGTGACACATACAATGACATTTCACAAACAATGACACACATAGGGTCAAAATAAGGGGATAGGGAAAAAGCTACCAAGCCAATGGAAAACAGACAAAAGCAGGGGTTGCAATCCTAGCTTTAGAAAAAGAAGACTTTAAACCAACCAAAGACAAAGAAGGGTATTACATAATTGGAAAGGGTTCAGTTCTACAAGAAGATTTATCTATTCTAAATATACATGCACCCAACACAGGAGCACCCAAATTCATAAGGCAGGTTTTTAGAGACCTTCAAAAAGACCTAGACTCCCACAAAATAATAGTGGGAGATTTTAACACCCCACCAGCAATATTAGACAGATCCTCGAGCCAAATTGGGAATGTAATCCCATTCACAATTGATACAGAAAGAATAAAATACCAGGAATGCAGATAACTGGGAAGGTTAAAAGGCTCTACAAGGTGAACTACAAAACACTGCTCAAAGAAATCAGAGATGACACAAACAAATGGAAAAACATTCCATGCTCAAGGATAGGAAGAATCAATATCATTAAAATAACCATACTACCCAAAGCAATGTATAGATTCAATGCTATTCATAATATACCACCACTGACATTCTTTACAGAACTAGAGAACACTATTTTAAAATTCTTATGCAACCAAAACAAGCTTGAGTAGCCAAGCAAAAAGAACAACGCTGAAGGCAACACACTACCTGATTTGGCTGTGTCCCCACTCAAATCTTACCTTGAATTGTAGCTGCCATAATCCCCATGTCATGGGAGGGACCTAGGGGGAGGTAATTTAATCACAGGAATGGGTTTTTTTTCCATGCTGTTCTCATGATAGTGAATCAGTCTCCAGAGATCTGATGGTTTTATAAGGGGCAGTTCCCCTGCACATGCTCTCTTTTGCCTGCCACCATGTAAGACATGGCTTTCTCCTCCATTGCCTTCTGCCACAATTGTAAGGCCTACTCAGCCATGTGGAACTGTGAGTCCATTAAACCTCCTTTTCTTTATAAATTACCCAGTCTTGGATATTTCTTCATAACAGTATGAAAATGGACCAATAAAAAACTATTTTAAGATTCTTATGGAACCAAAAAAGAGCCTGAGTAGCCAAGGCATTCCTAAGCAAAAAGAACAAAGCTGGAGGCATCACACTACCTGACTCCAAACTGTGTTAGAGGGTTACAGTCACCAAAACAGCATGGTACTGGTACAAAAACAGACACACAGACCAATGAAACAGAATAGAGAACCCAGAAAAAAGGTGCATACCTACAACTATCTGATCTTTAACAAACCTAACAAAAGCAATGGGAAAAGGATTCCCTATGGTGCTGGGAGAACTGTCTAGCCATATTCAGCAGACTGAATCTGGACCCCTTTCTTCACCATAGACAAAAATTAACTCAAGATGGTTAAAGACTTAAATGTAAAAACCCAAAATTATTAAAAAAAAAACCTGGATGACAACCTCAGGCAATACCATTCTGGACACGGGAACAGGCGAAGATTTTATGACAAAGATGCCAAAAGCAATTGCAACAAAAGCAAAAATTTACAAATGGAGTAGAATTAAAGTAAAGAGCTTCTGCACAGCAAAGGAGACTATCAACAGGGTAAACAACCTACAGAATGGGAGAAAATTTTGCACACTATGCCTCTGACAGAGGTCTAATGTCTTGAGTCTATGAGTAATGTAAACAAATTCACAAGAAAAAAACTATTCAAAGGTGAGCAAAGGACAAGAACAGACACTTTTCAAAAGAGGACACCCATACTTGTTATAATTCTCTCACTTATTTCTCTCTCTGTCTGTGTCTCTCTCTTGTCTCCCTCTCTCTCTCTCTCTCTCTCTCTCTCTCTCTCTCTCTCTCTCTCTCTCACACACACACACACACACACACACACACACACACACACCAGTCCCAAGAAGACTCTGTAGTATTTTCTAAAATTTCTGGCTCCTAAAAGTAACCCAGAATGTGTACAAAATCAGACCCCTAGCCCTACTTCAGAACTGTGGAATCAGAATCTCCAGAGAAGGGGCCCCAGAACCTGTGTGTTGGCTGGACATGTGGCTCACATCTGTAATCCCAGCACTTTGGAAGGCTGAGGTGAGTGGATCACCTGAAGTCAGGAGTTCAAGACCAGCCTAGCCAACATGGTGAAATCCTGTCTCTACTAAAAATGCAGTAATTAGCTGGGCATGGTGACATGTGCCTGTAATCTCAGCTACTGGGAAGTCTGAGCCAGGAAAATTGCTTGAAACCAAGAAGTGAAGGTTGCAGTGAGCTGAGATCATGACACTACACTCCATCCTGGGCAATGGAATGAGATTCTATCTCAAAAAATAAAAAATAAAAATAAAAGAACCTGCATGTTGAACAGCTGAATCTTAAAAGCTGGCAAGTTTGGGAACTAGGAAAGGAAACCACATCTGAGCAGGTTTGCCAGCACCTGACTTGAGCTCATGAGGCAATCTGAGCCAAAGAAGCTCAAGCTTAAGCCCAGTGTTATAATACTGGTAGAATCATGTCCAAAGAAGCAAACAGACCAGTGGGAGAGTTTCACCCGTGTACCATGGCAGGGAAGGAGGAAAGCTGATAATAATATCTGTGCAAGGCACTAAAATAGTTCACAGAGGTGGAAGGCTGTGAGGACCACAAACCTCCCCTGCTATTTATCAGACTGTCCATATTTTATTTTATATTCATTGCTTCTGGGCTTCCTAAAAGGCTCTACCTCTCCCTAGGCCTAAAACCACCCACTTGACCAAAACCACTTGAGGAATGGGGCAAGAAGAGGCACGAAGAGAGAGGAATTGCTGGGTGTGTCATGTGTGCCGAAGCCATAACCACTTTGTGTTCTATCACTTCAGAAAGGTGATGGTGTTAGAGGAATTTTCACGTAACAACAGAGGCCTGTTGCTAGCCCTCAGGAGCAATGATTTGTGTTGGAAACTTGCCATAAGTTTGGTAAGCTGCTCACGTTATAAGCCTTCAAATCTCAGGGGAAAAGTAGTAAAGGGATGGGGGTTAGAGGGATAGGGGAACCAGAAGGACTTAGAAGCTGTTAGTTTATCAATCTGCAAATCTGGGGCCAGGCCAAATTTAATGGCTGTCAAATCAAGTGTGCACCCAAATTAAAAAGACATATCCATCTGTCATGATTCATAAGACGGCCCTTACAGAAGTTCACCTTATAAAAATTCAAAAGGATCGGCCAGGCATGGTGGCTCATGCCTATAATCCCAGCACTTTGGGAGCCCAGGCGGGTGATCACCCGACATTAGGAGGTGGAGACCAGCCTGGCCAACATAGTGAAACCCCACCTCTACTAAAAATACAAAACATTAGCTGGGTGTGGTGGTGGGTGCCTATAATCCCAGCTACTGGGGAGGCTAAGGCAGAACCCAGGAGACAAAGGTTACAATGAGCAGAGATCATGCCATTACACTCCAGCCTGGGCAGCAACAGCAAAACTCCATCTCAAAAAAAAAAAAAATTTAACAGGGTCTATGTAGGCATTTTATGCTACAAATGGGAGAAGAGTTAACACTTAATCATATTTCATATGGCACCTATTTATAATATGTATTGTAAAGTAAATTGTTATTTTAGAAATTGAGGATAATTTTGGTACTATTGCTAAACCTGGGGAACGTATAATTAGTAATATAATAATAATTACCAATGTAGCATAGACACTAGGGTAATTGCTGTATGTCTGCTGTCTTATTCAGTCCTCAGAACAGCCCTCGGAGACAGTGACTGTCTTCACATCCAGTGTACATACCAGCAAACTGGTGCCTGGAGATGTTAGATTACTTTCCCATGCAGACTGCTGTCCAGAGTTCATACGGTCAACAACTGTGCTCTTCGTCAACTCTAGCTGTTTCATTGCTACATTTCTCGGAGCTATATCCCACTTCTTCAAGGTGCTTTCTTCATTTCTGTGTATAACAACATCTCCTCCACCCAGCTTATCCTGATATTCACTGTGACTGTCTTTCTGCTCCTTAGTCAGACACACTCGAATGTTGCTATTTAAATGGTGCTTTGTTGTTCTGTTGTACCATCTTCACTAGATCCCAAGCTACCTGAGGGCTGAGATCATGTCATATTAGTTGTTTTTCTTCTTTCCTGATCTCTCTACATAGCAGGTATTCATTAGACAATTATTTAATACATGTTATGTCACTGGAGATTATCACACTTGTTATTGCAGCTGAAAGAATGAAAAAAAATACTAATGAAAACATTTTAAAAACCAACCAACTTATTTTGAGATTAAAACCTGATATTCTCAGCTGGGTATAGTGGCTCATGCCTATAATCCCAGCACTTTGGGAGGCCAAGGCAGGTGGATCACCTGAGGTTGGGAGTTCGAGACCAGACTGACTAACATGGAGAAACTCCATCTCTAAAATACAAAATTAGCCAGGCATGGTGGTGGGCACCTGTAATCCCAGCTACTCGGGAGACTGAGGTAGGAGAATTGCTGGAACCCAGGAGACAGAAGTTCCAGTGAGATGAGATGGTGCCATTGCACTCTAGCCTGAGAAACAAGAGTGAAACTCCATCTCAAAAAAAACCACAACAAAAAAAACTGATATTCTCAGTGAAACAGTTTTCAAACATAGAGTTTATGGCTCAAGATTATTTTGTTATTAGGAGAAATAAATTTAAAAGAACTTACAAGCTTGATGGCCCATATGTAATGAAATATACATTTTGTAAATCACTTCATTGTCAATCTCTGCTTAGTCAACCTCATCTTGCCAGTAGTTAATGGCAAGTCTATTAACTCTACTAAGAAGTAATGATTTGAAAAATGAAGATTGATTGAGCTGCAGTATCTTCAGATATACCATTTATCATCACTAATTACATTTCTGACTTTGTAACCATTTCAAAGTAATTTATAGGAACTAAATTCATTATTTACAATAACCAGTGACAGATGTCAAGGAGAGAGGGTTACAGCCCAGCAGGTCTCACTAATCAGCATTTCCTTTCTCCAGCTTGCCTGTTGCTCAGTTTATGCCCGATCTCCATGATCTTAGGTAAGCATTATTCATAGTAAGTCTTGGAAAAAGAAATCTGAAAGCAGTGTTCAGCAAATCACAAACAACCTCTTTCATTCAGCTCTTTCAAATAAAATATCAAAAGTAAGTTTACTTGCTTTACTTCAGTTAGAAGAATTTTCCCCAAGGCATTATTAATGAAACAGGTAACATTGCTCTGTTGAGTTACCTAAGTGGGCAGCTAAGCTCCCTGTTACATCATTAATGACCTATACAGTGAGATGTCCCTTTTAAGAGCCACTATTTAATTATTCCGAAAATGATTGTTTCTTTCTGTGTCTTACATAGGATGCAGTAATTGTCTTCAGTGGAACACTAAAGCACGTGGCTTTTTAATAGGCTAGAATCCAGTCTTTTGCCATTCACAGCCCTACTTCCGTGGACTCTACTTTGGTAGAGGTTTTAAAAAGTCATGGCTTTACATATATATCACACCCTGAGCATTGCTATTGTATGTGTTCAAGTTGCCACTTCATAAGTCATCTTACCTCGATTGTCTCTGCTACATTAAATCAATTTGATATGCAAAGATGTCACAGGTTTGACCCACTGAAATGTGAATGTGTATGTGTGTAATTTTTAAAAAATGTTTATTAAAGTGTATTTTTAAAAAGCACAAAATGTACAGAGGAAATCTAATTTTGTTTATGAGAATAGTACACATGAAAATATATCTCCCTACTATAGACAGAAGTAAGTCGTGCCATTTTTTTTTTCAAGGATGGCATGGGGAAAAATTGTGCAAGAACAGTTAATCCCAGAGAAACTATCTCTGTAGGAACACTAGCAAGGTCAGTGTTAGCTATTCGCTGCCAAATGTCAGTCTGGTTGCAAATAATAGATTAGTCTTATATGTTGAAGGTCTCCACATATCTCTTTACATCAAGGTTGTTCGCGACTCTGTATGATCTAGGCTTGAAGAGCAGATACCAAAGCAGGGCATGTCAAATCACTTCTGCTGAAAAGAGAATTCCCCCTTTTTTTAATGTGTCCCTAGAAAAAGGTTTTGGGTAATGCTGCTGACACTGTGATTTTGTACATCTGGCCTCCAGAACTGTGAGAATAAATATCTGTTGTTTTAAGTCACCAAGTTTTTGGTAATTTGTTATGGCAGTCCTAGGAAACTACTACAGATCTGTAACTGTCTTTATAATAAAATGTCTATAAGCATCATCTCTACCATCTGATAACCAAAGGCTCCTCTGAGGATGGCTACTTTATCAAGAATGTGTCCGAAAATTAAAAATCAACTTCTCCTCTTAAGGATTCATGACATCAAACCTAAAATAAAATGTTTATGTAACTAATGGGGAAAATTAAACTTCAGGGAAGAGTATCATTTAGGAGAGAGATGCATTGAAAAGCAAATGCATCTGGGCCACTCACTATCCGCACCTAAGAAGACAGCACAGAGAGGAGCATAAGCACATCTTAATCCTGACTGACAAGAACTGTTCTTAACTCCTTTCCTCTAAGTCAAATGTGAGGGCTATAACCATGGCACTTTTTGATGGATATGTAGGGCACTGAAGCAATAGGCATTTTCCAAATTCTAGATCCTTAATGAAATGTGAGTTTAAAAACCAAATCTGAAACAGCAAATTTCACAAGGGAGGGGAATGAGGTCTATGAGAGGCCACTGAGCATTAGGATGATTTAATCCATTTATCACCCTTTAAGTAAGCATTTTGAATCACCTGTGCTGTCCCCAAGCACGGTGTCCTCTAAAGTCCACTAGAGTAATCAAATGTATTTCATGTTTTCCTAGCGTTACTTGATACACAGATGAAAAAAGAGCAAGGCTGTCAGGCAGGCAGGTGCATATGGTATCTCTGGAGTCCGTATCTTCCAATGCCTGATTTATGACATAGTTGCTTATGCAAACATGGGTAACCAGAATTCACCTCTCCTTTAAATTCCTCCAGTCCTTTGTATCTTTTTCATAAGGCTTTGTTATGTTCATTCATTCAACATGTGTTGTGGGCTTCTATTCATTAGTCAGTGAGCTAGACCCTAGAACAAACAAGGCACCCACTCTTCTCTTGAGGAGCTCACCATCTAGTGAGAGACACAGGCAGGGAACATAAAAAATCACAGAGCTGGAGGGTGAGAGTCATGCCAGAGACATGCATACAGTGCCATGAAACAAAGAAGAAAGGGTGGCAAACAGAAGTGGAGATGGTATCACAGAGGATACATCAGCATCATTCAGTAAAAAGCAGCTAAAGGTGCTCTAGCAGATGCAACAGCACGGACAAAGATGTAGAGGCAGAGCGGGTAAGAGGGTCACAGCATATTCAGGAACCGGCAGAAAATTCTAGTTGGCTTCAGGTGAAGCTACAAAGGGTGGGGCGGGGAAGCCGGTGGCCATCTCTTTCCTGGCGGTCTCTGCATCAGTCGCCTCCACCCTGTTTCTGACTCAGATGAGAGCTTCACTATCCCCTGCCAGGACCTCCACATCAGTCCCAACAAGCCTCAAGTCTTTCCAGACTGCCACCGGAGCGAGGTTTATAAAATGATTGTCGGATCATATAACCGTGCAATTGAAAGCCCATCAGTCCATTCCTAATGCCTCTAGAATCCAGGCCCATTTTGACCTGGCCCTACCAAATCTCTACAGGCTTGTATGTGTTTACTAGGGCTGGCAAAACCAAGTACCACAGTAAAACTGGGTGGCTTAAACAGTGTAAGTATATTGTTTCTCAGTTCCTGAGGCTGAAGCCCAGGATCAAGTTATTGACAGGGTTGGCTTCTTCTGAAAGTGGGGAGGGGGAAATCTATTCCAGACCTCCCTCCTGGGCTTGTAGATTGCCTCTTCTCCCCGTGACCTAATTTCTTCTTCTTATAAGGACACCAGTCACATCAGATTAGGACACACCCTAATGACCTCATTTTAACTTAATGACCTCTTTAAAGAACCCATCTGCAAATACAGTCACATTCTGAGGTACTAGGGGTCAAGACTTAAACATGTGAATTTGGAAAGATAGGGGGCATGATTTAGTCCCTTCCAAGGCTCACCTCCTACCATTGCCCTGACTCACTCCATTCACTGTTTGAGTTAATGCCACTCACACTTCCCAAAACACATCCTATCAAGCCCTTATCACATCTTGCTGAGAGGCAGTAAAATGTAATGGTTAACAGCACTAACTCTAGAACAAAACTCCAGCTTCAAATCCTGGATCCGCCATTCAATTGTTGTGTGACTTTGAATTTATCACGTAACCTTTCTAATCTCAGTTTTTTCTCATTTGTGCAATGGGAACCATATTAACTACCTAAATTTATAAAGACAAAATTAGGAGCTGGGTGCAGTGGCTCACACCTGTAATCCCAACACTTTGGGAGACCGAGGTGGGTGGGTCAAGAGGTCAGGAGTTCGAGACCAGCCTGACCAAGATGGTGAAACCTATAAAAATGCAAAAATTAGTTTGGTGTGGTGACATACACCTGTAATCCCAGCTACTCAGGAGGCTCAGGTAGGAGAATCGCTTGAACCCTGGAGGCAGAGATTGCAGTGAGCCAAGATCGCACCATCGCACTCCAGCCTGGGTGACAAAGCAAGACTCCATATCAAAAAAAAAAAAAAAAGATAAAATTAGGAAATACATGTAAAGCACTTAAAACAGTATCTGGCATGTGGTAAATGCTATTTAAGTATTAGTTATTCTAATTATTGTCTTCCAGTTAATTCTTATTCGTCATGAATGACTTGGGTCAAACATAGCTTCTGTAAAGTCTTCTCTGACCTCACACCCTGCTTCATGTTCCCACTGGACCATTATACCAGTTAATGTACATATGTTGCCTCTCCCACTAGTCTGTGACTCCCTGAAACCAGAAACCTCTCTTCTTAAATATGAAAAGTTGAGTCTCTAGAAACAGACAGCCCAGCTCCACACCTAACGCTAACAAGCACTACTGTGTACCTTTCAGCAGTTTTATCTAATCTTTCTAATCCTTGATTTTCTCATCTATAAAATGGACATAAGACTAATACCTACTTCATTCGGATATTTCTGAAGATTAAATAGTAGACATGTGAAGGATATATCTGTTACAGAGTAAGGACCTGTGATTATCAGCTATTATCTGTTTTTATAAACTTTCCGTATCCGGTATTTAGCATTCTTCTGAGCAATGAAAAGGTGCACAATAATGTTTAGTTGAATGTAACCAGAAAGATTTGAACAGCGTGGAAATAGGCTGAAGCCAGATTGGTAAGGACTGAAAGTGGTCCAAGAAAAAAATGAAGGCATGGATGGAAAAAGAGGTAAAAACTGTAGAGAAATTTGCAAACTTGAATATGCTGACTGGACATAGAGAACAAAAGAAGGAGGGGGTCAAAAGCGACTTCAATGATCTCAATTAGTAGAAGTACGGTAATGTCATTGCTCGTGGCAAGAAACATGGGAAGGAAAGCAGATCTGTATGGAAAGATAAAGAATTCCACACAGAGCTTTCCAAACATTCCAGTTTCAGTTGTTTTGAATTTGAGGTGCCAGTGAGATAGCAAAGTGTAAATGTCCACTGGGACTAAATGAATGGGTATGGAAAGCAAGGTCATGCTCTGGTAGGGAGAATTGTATTGGAGCTGGAGGAAGATTGCCTTCAGAGGGAGACCCAAAGACAAGAAGAATAGTGAAGCCCTTGGCTTCCTGCTGTTTTCATCACAGCTGCTGCTGGCCGTGTCTCCAGTGTGAGCCTCAAACATTTTCATAATCAGAGTCAAGGATTCTGCACAACACATCAAAGTGAGAGAAAAATGTCTTTCTTTCTAGATCTGTACCTATTCATCCACATTGCCATAATAAAGCTTCCATGCCTTCTAGATTTGAATCGTGGCCAAAATATTAACCTGAGAAATCCAGGAGACACACAGCCTAAAAATTTACTATAGGATGCTAGTGACTTTACCTGTGTGGGCAGCATATTTGAGAAATTAAAATAAGTTTCTTTCTTAGGTGTCCTATACCTAATTTCTTTTTGAAAGACCTCATTTAAAGTCCACTATCTTAATTTATCGAGAGTCAGAGGAATCACATGAATGAATTAGCTTACTGCACCACTGCCGCTGAAAGTGTAGAGGTGGGGATAGAGAGGTGAACAAAGTGGCCAAACCAAAACACTCTTGGTTTTATTTTAATAATGAACCAGATTATATAGAGCATAACCTGGAAATAAAATCTCATGAAGAAAGCTGAGAAGTGAATCCATGAGCAGATTGAGGGAGCTTTCCTTAAGCCATCTGACCATAGTCTAAACCAATCTGACCCTCCTCACTGACAGCACCTCCCTTCACTCGTCTTGGAGAGGCAAAAGGAAGTTGACCAAGGCTGAGCTTGCCCCAGTGCTGTTTCCTTTGCTTCCAATGACTTTCTCATTTATTTTTATTTTTTATTTTTTTGAGACAGAGTCTCACTATGTCACCCAGGCTGGAGTGCAGTGGCACGATCTTAGCTCACTGCAACCTCTGCCTCCCAGGTTCAAGTGATTCTCCTGATTCAGCCTCCCCAGTAGCTGGGATTACAGGCATACGCCACCACGCCCAGCTAATTTTTGTATTTTCAGTAGAGACATGGTTTCACCATGTTGGCCAGGCTAGTCTCAAACGCCTGACCTCAAGTGGTCTGCTGGACTCAGCATCCTAAAGTGCTGGGATTATAGGTGTGAGCCACCGGCCCCAATGTCTTTTTCAAAATTAATGTTCCGTTATGGTCTTATCTTGTAAGAAATGGGGGATATACTCATCAGAAAACACAGCAAAAATAAAATAAAATAAATTTCTTAACATCCATAATCTTATATACCCGAAGATATCCAATGGAAACTCTTTGTTGTATAGGCTTTGTTTTTCTTATAAAGATCCAGACAGATATGTATAGGCCTAGATTTAAATAATAAATTATAGCTATAGATATAGATGTATTCACAGATATAATTACCTTTATAAATATAGACATAGCTATGTTTATAGATACAGATACCTGTACATTTCAGGGCTAACTCATGCAGCAGCAGAGGGTGCTTAGGGTAACAGCACTTTATTGGGTGGATGGGGCATATTTTGACCCATAATCTGCCTTTTTCATTAAGACACACTTTGTTTAATACTGAATTATTTCTAGATTCTTGGTTGTTCCCCACCACTCCCAGTCTGGCTTTTCCCTCCCTGGCTAGAGCCCATCCTTAGCTGTGACCTCTCCAGTGAACCCAGCTCTTCTGTGGGTAACCCAGTCCAGGGAGTCCTCAGATTTTCCTACCACAGAGAACTGGCTGCTCCTGTCATGCCTGGGATGAAGGGAACAAGGCCTGCTAATTTCAAGCCAGTACATTCAAACAGCAGCTCTGGTTTCCTCTTGCCCTCTCATACACTGCATGATCCTTGAATGTGTTTTCCAATAGCAAAGATTCTTTCCAAAACAAGGCTGAGCGGAGTCTTAGATGTAATGACGGTAATACTAACAATACGCTAAACATTTGGTGTTATCTATAAAGCTGAGGGCTTTATAAGTAACCCTTAAAGCAACTTCTTAAGGCAAATATTGCTATTATCCCCAGTTTGCAGATAAGAAAACCAGAACTTAATGATCTAAAGTTTAATTCAAACCCAGGATTGTCTGACTCCCTAACATGAATCACACTACACTGCTTCTGTCTGCGGGAGTGTCTCGCAGGAGATTTAGCAAATGCCTACGACATGGACTCTAAGTGTGAAAATCCTCTTTCTCAAGGCTTCAGTTCTTTTTGGCTGAGCAAGAGCAAGGTCTTCAGCTATGCAGGAGCACCTTGGTGAAGGAGGTAGGACCCCCGCTGAGCAATCGTGCATCCACCACAAAAGTGCTGGTGGTGCCGGCTGAGTAAACTTAGAGTTACAGCCTTCTCCCTGAGATGGTTCAGAAGTTTGACTTAGTGATCATCATTTGAATGACAGAAATTCTGTGTACCTGATGGTTTGGGTAATCCTTTTCAGAGTGCTGAATGCCAGGCTTGGCACTGAACCGGATGGGGCTTTACCTAGGCTAGCTTGACACAGGGCACTCTTTCCCCAAAGACCATTCCTCTAGGGAAGACTTAGCAAGTACACTGGAAAACCCCCAGGTCAGGCCTGTTTGTATATATAATTTAACATTGCCGAAATAAACTGATTCGGAATGAAGAGCTTCCTATTTCTGCAGATCATTTTCCTTTGCTGAGGACCATCTGAAGCTCCGTTTTTATTAACTTCTATGAGCACCTTCTTTCTTCCTCTTCTCCTGTCGACAGATTGTTGACAGACTGATATTGGCCCTGATTGTTCCATGTATGAGTAAATGTGAACCTTGTTCTCTTAAATCCTAGTCTGATAAGAACAGGAAACAAAAAAAAGAAATTTAATAAAAAGTGCAAGTCCTGGGTAGGTTAGCAATGCAGAATCCAAAATAGAATATGGAATAAGGTATTCAAGAAATTAGCACATTTGTATCTCATCATATAAATCTTATCACTTGCCCCCAAATTTTTAAATAATGAGCCCATGAAGGAGATCCTAGATTTAACTGCGAGATCCAATGATAAGGATAGATATTAGGACATAGTTACCCAAGTGATACCCATAAAGGAATAGGTTGCAGAAGCACAGATTCCAGCTGACACACAGGAACCTCCTTTTTCCCCATGTTACGGTCCTATAAAAACTGCTTCAGCAACCCATAGGGATAAATTTTGTTCAGGGAAGGAATACCTTTTCTACTACAGCTGAAGGTGTGAAGGTAGGGATAGTGAGAAGGCAGATATTTCATAAAAAAGAGTCCTTGGGTTTCAGAGATATCATACATGATGGTTTTAATTTTTCCTATGAAATAAGGGGCAGAAGAGATGGGAAGGGTAGCTTCAAGAGAGTGGTGAAAGTCTGGCCCCTGAAAAGAAGGAGAGAAGGATCTGAAAAGGGCAACTTTTTAAAAGACACAGAGCACTCTGAGGACTAATCTGGGTTTGGAGACCCTGAATGTACAGGGACAGCAATGAATAGTCAAGTGACATACAAAAATAAGAGATAGCAGAGAATCAGGCTGATCCACTTTTGGACATTGGAGAGACAGGTGCAGCAGAAAGACAGTGGTTCAAGTGACGTAGCCTATATTTAGTTTGGATAAGGAAGGAAACAAGCCACAGGTGAGGATATTCAATGGAAAGAGAAAGAAGCATTTGAAATGGAATGAGGTTGAATAACAAACACATTGGGAATATGATAGTCAGAGAACAGAAAGGATAGGAACTTGGTTAACAATTGATAAAGGAGAGCTCAAGCTATCGGAGGAGGTGAAACTTCTGTTGGTAAGACCAAGGTTGGCTCTATCAAGGAGAATGGACGACTGAGACAGAGAGAACATAAATGGTTACAGATGCCAGAATCTTGAGATGCTAGTTTGTTGAAAAAGTAGACCAGCAAGATTTGAAGGCACCTATAATTATGGCAATTCTTTCTTTTTTCTAGTAATATTGTATCATTATTGTATTGCATGTCTTCTTGTTATAAGCTATTTCTAATACTTGTGGAGCAAGGAAGAAAACAAAATAGGTAGAGAGCGAGCGAGATGAACAAAACATAAAAGTCATCACTAGAAATAGGAAGTGCCCAAAACTATGTGAAATAGGTAGTTGAGGAACCTTACTTTCTTAATATTTGGGGGATCTACAAATCTGCTTTTCTGGGCTATGGATTCATTGAAGGGAGCTCTATGACTTATCATCTGTGCATCCTATTACAGTTCTGAGCACAGCTGCCTACACAAAGCTGTTGTTCAATAAAACTTCACTTGTGGAATTAATAGTTTGCAAATGGTTCTAATGCATCCTTAGATGTTCATATATGTTCTTTCTTTCTTTCTTTTTTTGAGACAGAATCTCGCTCTATCATCCAGGCTGGAGTGCAGCGGCACTGTCTCAGTTCACTGCAACATCTGCCTCTCAGGCTCAAGTGATTCTCCCACCTCAGCTTCCTGAGTAGCTGAGACCAAAGTCATGAGCCAACACACCCAGCTCATTTTTGTATTTTTGTAGAGACATGATCTCCCTATGCTGCCTAGGCTGGTCTTGAACTCCTGGGCTCAAGCAATCTGTCAGCCTCAGCCTCCCAAAGTGCTGGGATTATAGGTGTGAGCCACCAGGCCCAGCCATACTGCTTTGATAAATACTTACATTAATGCTCAAGTGTTCACGTAATGATTTCTATATGTGCAGCTTTAGCCCACTTGCATAGTGGGAGGGTTCCGGATTGTGAAGAGAGCAGGTGTTGATGCTGTTGAAGACAGAAGATCTCTTATAGCTTCTAGACTCTCCCCACCCCTCGAGTACAGGGCTCAAAACTTAATAAATGCCAATGCGTCCAAGATTAGAAAGATGACTCTTCACCTTACAAAGATTCTACTTCTAACTAACCAGACATCGAGAAGCAATGAATATCAGTATTATCAGGAGCACAAGCTCAACCAAGCATCTTCTGTACTGCCCACAGACTCAGGTTCAGAAGACGCTTTTTTTTTTTTTTTTTTGGTCTTAATATTAACCTACCACGAGCCAGGCATAGTGGCTCAAGCCTGTAATCCCAACACTTTGGGAGCCTGAGGCAGGTGAATTGCTTGATCTTAGTATTTTGAGACCAGCCCAGGAAACATGGTGAAACCCTGTCTCTACAAAAAAATACAAAAATTAGCCGGGTATTGTGGCACATGCCTGTGGTCTCAGCTGCTCCAGAGGCTGAGGTGGAAGAATCCCTTGAACCCGGGAAGTGAAGACAGTGCAGTAAACTGTGATCATGCCAGTGCACTCCAGCCTGGGCAACAAAGTGATAGAACCCGTTTAAAAAAAAAAAAAAAGGTGGGGGGAAGGGTTGATTAACCTACTGTGTATCTTTTTCTTTTGAATTATTTTATAAGTAAATAAATGAATTCCCAGTTGGGAGGTATTTACTATATTGCAGGATAATGTGTTCCAAATGCTGGTGATTTCAAGTCCAGTAATGTGGTTTTGATACCATTCCACTGACTTTCTGTTCCTAACCAATCTGTGAAATTGTTGGTGGGTCAGGAATGCTTCAAGTCAGTGAAGGGACATTATGACAAAAAGGCAAAATTCTTATAAACACTGGAGGGACAGTTCTGAACTAGGCTGGGCCTGGCCAGGCAATCTTCCCCTTCATGAGCGCTGTGTTTAGAAGCAGCAGAATTGGAGAAGCAGGGTAGTCGCAAGGCCTGAAGCAGTGCACCAGGGTCTATAGTTTGTCAATACACGTTTTTTGGTGACCATCTGGGGATTAAATTAACATATTTAAAGTTCAAAAGGGAATAGAAATTCATTACCAGAAAGGGAGAGGTCATTTTTTTCCTGGATCACTCCCAAACAGAAAATTGTGAACAGGATTTGTTGCAATAAAAACCCAAAGGGATTGGTATTTTCCTTCAACAAAGCCAGCAGATGTTTTCATTCTTTTTAGAGCCAACTCTCGATTAATCAGCACTTGGTTGTTCAGTTTTCAGTTACTTAGTTTTGCTTCTCTTTTTCATGTCCTCAAGCCTGAAAATAACCTCTCTCTAGTCAGTAGTTGAAAGATACTACAGTTTGTTAGAATATCTAACAGTTGGACAGAGCAAAATGACAAGTGAAGAGCAAATAAGGTTTACTTTCCTATTTATCAGCATTTTGGCCTCCTTCATTCACACCTTCTCATTCTTCCTCTTTACCATCATATTCTCCCACCATCTCCTTCATTCCAGCATGTGGGCAGGTCCCTGGAGGCTCATTGCCCTCCTGTCCTCTCCCCAGCACACATAGCCTTCCCAAGAGACCTCACAGGCACTTCCTCCTCAGGTGGCCTGACATGGGATAATTAGGAATTCAGGGCAGGTCCAAGAATTTTTAAATGCTGAATAACACTGCAGTGAATAATCACTGCACACCTCATTTATGGAAGTAATTTTCTGTTTTTCAGTTTTAAGATTTTTTAAAATTTAGCATCAAACACAAGATTGCCATTTGACTGTAGCATTAGATTAAAAAAAACTCTGAATGGAAAGTTCACGGGCCTCTGAATGAACCCATCTTATAATCTATGCCTCCCATATAAGAGAGAAAAAAGAAATGTGTGCTGTGCCTGCTAAGCCCTTTTATATCACTATTTTATTTCATTTTCTCAGTAATATGCTGGGATCTCAAGAGCTCCATTATACAGATGAAGAAACTAAAATTTGAAGAGATTAAGTAACTCATCCAAGGTCATGCAGCTGATAAGTGTCACCAGCCACCATTTAAGCTCAGGTCTGTCTGGCACCAAAGTTTGTGCCATACCTTTACTGCCTAATTCAAGAGAGGACATATGACAATTTTCAGTATAGTCCAATCTGATTTATTTGCAAGTATATTATCCTTTTTTCAGTGACTGTGGATCTTAGAGGCCATCCAGTTTATAAGCTCTTGAACTGATGATATCAGTATCAATTTCAAAAGGAAACTTGGAATAAATATAGAAAAGTGAAATGTGTATGGGTGTTACATTAGTCAGGGTTCTCTAGAGGGATAGAACTAATAGGATAGACATATATATGAAGGGGAGTTCATTAAGGAGTATTGACTCACACAATCACAAGGTAAGATCCCACAATAGGCCATCTGCAAGCTGAGGACCAAGAAAGCCAGTCTGAGTCCCAAAACCTCAAAAGTAGGGAAGCTGACAGTGTAGCCTTCAGTCTGTAGTCAAAGTTCCGAGTCCCAAAGCTGAAGAACTTGGAGTCCAATGTTCGAGGGCAGGAGGGATCCAGCACAGGAGAAAGATGGAGGTCAGAAGACTCGGCCAGTCTAGTTTTTCTATGTTCTTCTGCTTGCTTTTATTCTGGCCCAGCTAGCAGCTGATTAGATGGTGCCCACTCAGACTGAGGGTGAGTCTGTCTTTCCCAGTCCACTGACTCAAATGTTAATCTCCTTTGGCAACACCCTCACAAACACACCCCTTAACGACACTTTGCATCCTTCAATCCAGTCAAGTTGACACTCAGTGTTAACTATCACAGGGGTGTTTATGTTTGACTATCCGAGCTAAAATGAATATTACCTGACATCCAGAAGTGAAAAAGCAGTGGGTTTTTTTTTTGTTTTTTGTTTGTTTGGTTCTTTGCTTGCTGGCCTGAAGCATGGATAATTACAAGCAGAATGTATGACTGAGCCCAGGGTCACAGATGTTAAGGGTGATAACTATAATGATCTCATGGAAAGTTAGTGATGAAAGGGATGTTAAAAAACAGCTAGTTAACCCTATCATTGTGCAAAGGGGAAACTGAGGACCAGAGGCATTGTGACTTGTGATGTCTCTCAGAACACCTTCTGAGTAATTAAGAGTTGAACAGAATGAGGAAGTTGAAGACAAGAGTGATTAAATGAACTGCCCACACCTACAAGGCTAAGCCCTGCTCCCTCAGCCTGGACCAGGTCTCCTTGTATCCTTGCTCATTTACTCCTTCATTTATCTGTTTGCTTGCTTAAGATACCAGTGGTTGGGTGCATATTCTGCTTATCAGACACTTTGATAAACAAGTTTATTGGGATTATGTCACTTAATCATCATCACAACTCAATGAAGCAAGCAACATTATTATTCTAATTTAACCCGGAAGGAAATTGATTCTTAAAATGATTAGGTAACTTGTCCAAGGTCAAAATTAAATAGCAGAGTCAGCAGCAAACCCAGGTGCATTGACCCTATCCAGAGCTCTGAATTCTTGCAGTATTTCAGAGAGAGATGGAGGGTAAGCTATTATCACATACATTTTTTTCCTGAAGAATTGAGATTTTCAATTGGTGTCAGCAGTCTCCCCCGGAGCCCACAGAAAGTGGGAAAGCCACAGCCAGATTCAGGTTCTCGTAGCCCTCCACTCAGAGCTCTTCCCTCATGCCTTGGGCTAGAGGTCCACATTTTTTATATCAATATCTTAAAAGTCTCACCCAGGCAAAGTAGCTTCCATGGACAGCCTCTGCTTTGACCCCTAAGACAACCTGAAGCCATTCCTAGCCATTCGGTAAGTCCCTCCAAAAGGTCCAACCTCACAACACAATGAAAAACATCAATCTTTTACTGAAGACTCTGAAGAAAACCAGAAAATCACCCTCCACAGAGTGGAACTCATCAGAATAATCATACAACATTCTTATTTTTTCCTGGAGGATTTATCCTGCTTCTAGCTGATTCCTCTATTTTCTCTCCCTGCCTCAGATACGCCTACCAACCTTTTCTAGTGGAGCAGTTCAACTCTAGCCTTGCCCACGACCCCTTCAACTCCCCCACCAGCAACATGAAAGCCTAGTAGTCAGCTAAACAGTGCGAAGCCTGTCTCCAGAGATTCAGTTCCTGTCACTGCAAAAGCCTTACCTGGTCAACCCTTAAATCCACTGTTGTTGCACCAATAACCACCTTACATGTGTCACCCCTTTTATAACCCCCTTTCTCTCTTCACATTCTGCTCAAGGAGAAGGAAAAAGAGTCAAGGAAGTGATTCTGAACAAGAAATTCATACATCGTTTCCCCCACCATACTCTGCCCCTACACACACACAAACCCACACACATGCACACTCGTACACACTTTCACTCCAGGGATACCTAGCCTTCAGAGAAATTTGAAGTTGTTTCTCCAGCTAAGCATTTTTTTCAGTTGCCTGATCCCAAATAAACTAGATTTTAATGTTAAAAACTAGAAAATGAAACAAAGCAAGAAAAACAATACCCTGCATTCCAGAAACTGAAAAATTCTTTTTTAACTCTGGGAACAAAGAATAGGTCAAATCAGAAACTGAAAAATGCAGATAATAAAACACAACATAGCAGAATCTATGGAATATAATTAAAGTAAGGATAAGAGGAAATTTTGTATTTATCTGGTTAAAAGAAAAAGTTTAGACAAAACAAATTTAACAGAGTTTATTTGAGCATTAAGTGATTCATGAACCAGGAACACTCGAAACGAGAAGAGATTCAGAGAGCTCCAGTGAACCTGCACGAGCTGCAGGCCTTTATAGGCCAAATTGAGAAGCAAAGTAATCAAATTACTTGATTGGCTTATAGCTCAGTATTTGTCTTATTTGGGTATGATCCAGTGGAAAGTCCCTACTTAGAGGCTGGTTGGCAGTTTCTGATTGGTTAAGTGTAACTTTCATTTTACTATTTACATGGATTTTGATTTGTCTACATAGGAACCCAAGGTGCTGGAGCCATCTCAGCCTAATGGCCTCCCAATTAACTGTTTTAACAATATTAACAAATAAGAAAGAAGTAAGTACATAATTCAAAAATTTAGAAAATGAACTATAAAAGAGTAAATGAAAATAAAAGCATGAGTCAATTAATTATAAAACCAAAAGTATTATATTATCAATAAATAAAGCCAAGATCAAGAAAAACAATAAAAGAGATAGCCCATTATCTAGTCTTTTGTTTTGTTTTGTTTTCTGAGACAGCCCCATTAGCTAGTATTATCAAAAACAAAATAGAGGCTGGGCACGGTGGCTCATGCCTGTAATCCCAACACTTTGGGGGGCCAAGGAGGGAGGATCACCTGAGGTCAGGTGTTTGAGACCAGCCTGGCCAACATGGTGAAATCCCTTCTCTACTAAAAATATGAAAATTAGCCGGGCATGAAGAATTGCTTGAACCCAGGAGGTGGAGGTTGCAGTGAGCCAAGATTGCACCACTGCACTCCAGCCTGAAAGACAGTGAGATTCTGTCTCCAAAAAAAAGGAGGTCCTAGCCAAAGGAATCAGACAAGAGAAAGAAAGGAAAAGAAGTCAAATTCTCTCTCTTTGTGGATGATATGATTCTATATCTAGAAAACCCTGAAAAGTCTGTCAAAAGGCTCCTGGAACTGATAAATGACTTTAGTAAAGTTTCAGGATATGAAATCAATGAACAAAAATCAGTAACATTTCTAAACACCAATCACATTCAAGCTGAGGGCCAAATCAAAAACATAATTCCATTTACAATCGCCACAAAAAATAAAATACCCCAGAATATATTTAACCAAGGAGGTGAAAGATTCCCACAAGGAGAACTGCAAAACACTGCTCAAAGAAATCATAAATGACACAAAAAAATGGATAAATACCCCATGTTCATGGTTTGGAAGAATTAGTATCATTAAAATAGTCATACAGCAATCTGCAAATTCAGTGCTATTCCTATCAAGCTAACAATATCATTCTTTGCAGAAATAGAAAATACTATTCTAAAACTTATATGAAACCAAAAAAGAGCCCAAATAGCCAACACGATCCCAAGCAGAAAGAACAAAGCTGGAGGCATCATGTTATCTGATTTCAAACTATACTACCAGGCAACAGTAACCAAAACAGCATGGTACTGATATAAAACAGACACAGAAAACAATGGAACAGAATAGAAAACTCAAAAAGAAAGCCACATACCTACAGCCATCTGATCTTCAACAAAGTCAACAAAAATAAGCAGCGGGGAAAAGACTTCCTATTCAATAAATGGTGCTAAGACAGCTAACTAACCATATGTAGAAGAATGAAATCAGACTCCTACATTTTACCACACACAAAAATTAACTACAGATAGATTAAAGATTTAAAGGTAAGATCTCAAGCTATAAGAATCTTAGAGGAAAACCTAGAAAACACCATTCTGGACATTGGCCTTAGGAAAGAATTTATGACTAACTCTTCAAAAGCAATTGCAGCATAACCAAATGACAAGTAGGACTCAGTTAAGCTAAAGAGCTTCTCCATAGCAAAATAAACTATCAACAGAGTGAGCAGACAATCTACAGAATGGGAGGAAATAATTTGTAAACTAAGCATCTGACAAAGGTCTAATATCCAGAATCTATAAGGAATTGAAACAATTGAATAAGAAAAAAACAAATAACCTCATTAAAAAATGGGCAAACATCTACTATAACAACACATGCACACATGTTTATTGCAGCACTATTCACAATAGCAAAGACTTGGAACTAAGCCAAATGCCCATCAATGATAGACTGGATAAAGAAAATGTGGCACATATACACCATGGACTACTATTATAATGAGTTCATTATACTACTATAATGAGTTCATGTCCTTTGCAGGGACATGGATGAAGCTGGAAATCATCATTCTCAGCAAACTAACACAGGAACAGCAAACTGAACACCTCATGTTCTCACTTCTAAGTGGGAGGTAAACAATGAGAACACATGGGCACAGGGAGGGAAACATCACACACCAGAGCCTGTTGGAGTGGGGGACTAGAGGAGGGATAGTATTAGAAGAAATACCTAATGTAGATGATGGGTTGATGGGTGCAGCAAACCACCATGGAATATGTATACCTATGTAACAAACCTGCATGTTCTGCACATATAACCCAGAACTTAAAGTATAATAATATAAATAAATAAACAAAAATAAAATGAGTAAACAATATGAACAGACACTTCTCAAAAGAAGACATAGAAGTGGCCAGGTGAGGTGGCTCATGCCTGTAAGCCCAGCACTTTGGGAGGCCAAGGCAGGTGGATCACTTGAGGTCAGGAGTTCGAGACCAACCTGGCCTAGACGGTAAAACCCATTTCTATTAAAAATATAAAAAATTAGCCAGGCATGGTGGCAGGCACCTGTAGTCACAGCAACTCAGGAGGCTGAGGCAGAATTGCTTGAACCCAGGAGGCAAAGTTCTCAGTTAGCCAAGATCCTGCCATTGCACTCCAGCCTGGGATGACAGAACAAGACTCCATCTCAAAGAGAGGAAAAAAAAAAGAAAAAGAAAAAGAAAAGAAAAAGACATAGAAGCAGCTAAGAAACACATGAAAAAATGTTCAACATCACTAATCATCAGAGAAATGCAAATCAAAACCACAATGAGATATCATCTCACACCACTCAGAATGACTTCATTAAACAGTCAAGAAACAACAGATGTTGGTAGGCCTGCAGAGAAAAGGGACTGTTTGTACACTATTGTTGGGAATGTAAGTTAGTTCATCCACTTGGAAAGCAGTTTAGAGATTTCTCAAAGAACTGAAAACAGAATCACCATTTGACACAGCAATTCCATTACTGGGTATATATCCAAAGGAAAATAAATTGTTCTACCAAAAAGACACAGGCACACATATGTTCATCATGGCACTACTCACAATAGCAAAGACATGGCTCAAGCCAGGTGCCCATCCATGGTGGATTAAAGAAAATGTGGTATATCTACACCATGGAATATAATGCAGTCATAAAAAAGAACTAAACCATGTCCTTTTCAGCAACATGGATGCAGCTAGAGGCCATTATCCTAAGTGAATTAACTCAGGAATAGAAAACCAAATACTGCATGTTCTCACTTATAAGTAAGAGCTAAATATTGGAAACTCATGGACATAGCAACAACAGAAACTGAGGACTACTAAAGGTGGGGGGAGCAGGGACAAAAGTTGAAAAACTAACTACTGGGTATAATGTTTGGTACCTGGGTGATGGTATCATTCATACCCCAACCTCAGCATCATGCACTATATCCAGGTAACAAACCTGCACATGCACCCACTGAATCAAAAATAAAAGTGGAAAAAATAAATAAAAATATAGAGCAAAATAAAGCAAGCAAAAATATATTTAAGAACAAATGAATGGAAAATAATCACACTACAAAGGCAATACAAAAGATAATAAACTCAACCCTAGGCAAGTAGAAATAAAAATCTGGATCAATTGCATCATTTTCTGGAATTGACTTTCAAAGAAAGAGGAAAAAAATCAAAGAGACTGATTTTTAAAAAAAAAGAAATAGGAATACATGTGAGCTACTCCCTAAAATATCCTTTTACTGTTATGATATTTTTTTCCCTATTCAGATGAGTTTAAATAGTATTGAGGTTATCTGTTCCATGATAGTTTAGTAAAAATCAGCTATAAAGCCTAATCTGTATATTATATCCTTTAGGGAATCAAATTATTATAAAAATAACATTATAAATCAGTGTGGAGGAAAATGAAGAATATTTAAGTAATGGTGTAGGGAGAACTGGGTAGTCACTTGAGAAAAAAAAAATTCAGCCAATGCCTTGCTTGTTACATTAAAAATGTGTTTAAGAGGAATCAAATATTTAAATGTAAAAAAATCATAAAAATACTAAAATAAATTATAAAATGTTTTTATAATCTCAGATCATTAATTGCTTCACTGTGAAACAAAACCTAGAATCTATTTTTAACTGAATACATAAAAATCAGAAAAATTAGAATACATAAAAGTCAAAATTTTTATATAAAATATACCATAAACAGGAATAGAAAAATTATTAACTGGGTAAAAATACTGATCAAAACATAACAAAGGGCCAATTTCCTTAATATTAATATTTAAATAGTTCCTAAAAAAATCAATTTTTAAAAATCCAAATACCTATCAGAAAAGCAAAAACACAGTTCCAAAAAAGTAAATACATATGGCTCTTAAACACATAAAATATCATTCACAATGAGAAAAGTGTAGATTTAGGCCATGCACAGTGGCTCACACCTATTAATCCCAGCACTTTGAGAGGCCAAAGAGGGAAGATCACCTGAGTTCAGGAGTTCGAGACTAGCCTGGCCAACATGATGAAAGCCCATCTCTGCTAAAAATACAAAAGTTAGCTGGGCGTGGTGGCAGCTGCATGTAATTCCAGCTACTTGGGAGGTTGAGGCAGAATTGCTTGAACCTGGGAGGTGGTTCAAGAATTGCTTGAACCTGGGAGGCGGAGGCTGCAGTGGGCGGAGATTGTACCACTGCATTCCAGCCTGGGCTACAGTGTGAGACTCCATCTCTAAATAAATAAATAAATAAATAAATAAATAAATAGAAAAAGGAAAATGTAGATTTAAACTATGAAATCAGCTATAAGATTGGCTATTTTTCTTTCTTTACCTATCAAATTGGTTGTTGTGAGTTTGTGGGGAAATACGCAGTCTGTAATACATTTTTGGGTGGAATGGTAAATTAGTCCAAATTCTTTGGATGGCAATTCATGAATAACAACAAAAATTGAAATGAGGCTGGGCTCCGTGGCTCACACCTGTAATCCCAGCACTTTGGGAGGCCAAGGCAGGTGGCTCACTTGAGGTCAGGTGTTCAAGATCAGCCTGGTCAACATGGTGAAACCCCATCTTTACCAAAAAAATACAAAAATTAGCTGGGCGTGGTGGTGAGTGTCTGTAGTCCCAGCTACTTGGGAAGCTGAGGTAGAAGGATCTCTCAAATCTGGGAGGCAGAGGTTGCAGTGAGCCAAGATCCCACCTGTTCTCCAACCTGGGCAACAGAGTGAGATCCTGTCTCAAAAAAAAAATTGAAATGAATGTCCACATCTAGATTATGTTTAGACATGTGAAATTGACACTGACAGTTGATTTTAATAGGAAAATCCTGGGAATAACCTAGATATCCATCATGAGGGAACTAGTTAAATAAAACATGGAATATCCAACTATGGAATACCATGGAATCGTTAAAAGAGTAGAAGGCCCCTTAATCTGTCAGATGTGGAATAAGCTCTGAAGTATATTGTGTTTAGTGGGAAAAGTAAAGAGGAGTAGGATGTGTAAAATGCTACACCTTTGTGGGATTTTCTAAACCCACAAATTTAAAACTAACATATTGAATAAGGATGACTCATGGAGTGAAATCACAAAGCAACTTTTTTGTTTCCCATTGACCCACTAAAATGTACTCAGTGGGGAAGTTCTTCTGATTCTAAATGAAAATTCAGGAAGTTTCATAACTTTTCTAATCACTTGAGAAATATACACTTTTATATCACTTTAGATCACCAACTTCATCTCAATTAAGAAATCAAAATGCCCAGTCTCCTGTCATAGTCAAAGCTGCCAACTCAAAGTTACCCTTACTCTCCTCCCCCAGGTAAGGCTTCTAGCTGGACTATTCTGCTAGTTGTTTCTCACCATTCCAGGGTGAAACGACAAGAAGTAAGAGAACCTGAAAGTAAGAACTTAACTGTCTTAAGATGGCTTTACACTCTGTAGGTATGACAAGTATTTAAAGCTTACATTTTTACTTAGCGGTAGGATAATGAACTCACCCTGGGTTTCCCAGGACTTTCATGGTTTTAAAACTGAAAATCTCATGTCTCTGAAACACCCTCAGTCCTGGGCAACGGGGGATGGCTAGTTTTCCTATCCAAGGAACACCGTTGTTGCCTTTTGGAGGCATCTCCCTCACCGATGGAGACATTTCACCTGCATTCCCTTGACGCATAATACAATGATGTACTCTTAGGAGCACTGCCTATTCTTCCTCCAGGAAACTTGCAGTTCACCCTCAGCTTTTAACTGCTAAAGTCTCTGGCCCATCTGGAGAGACTATTGTGCATAAGCATGACTGCGCTGGTTTGAATGTGTGCTCCCTCCAAACTTCATGTTGCAACTTAATCTCCAGTGTAGTAGTGTTAAGTGGTAGGGTCTTTTGTGAAGTGATTAAGTCATGACGTCCCCTCTCTAACTAACAGGTTAATGCCCTCATGAAAGCGATTTCAGAGAGTGCGTGACTCTCTTGCCCTTCCTTTTTCCACCATGTGAGGACACAGTAACAAGGCACCATCTTGGAAGCAGAGACCATGCTCAGCATACACCAAACCTGCCAGCACCTTGATCTTAGACTTTCAGCCTCCAGAACTGTGAGAAATAAGTATCTGTTGTTTATAAAGGACCCAGTCTCAAGTATTGGTATTAGGGCAGCACAAATGGACTAACAACCTTACAAAACTTTTCTCTCTCTCTCTCTCTCTCTCTGTGTATATATATATATATATATATATATATATATATATATATATATCTATCTCTAGCTCTCCTGCATGGCCCACATCTGCTGCAGGGAAATCACTCATACATATTGCCTTGACAAACTGAGCATGCAAACTCAACTCACATGGCCCACACTCCTATGGCTTCACTATCAATAGCCAGCCCATCTGTTGCCCCTGGTTCCCAGGAGATAGTGAAACGCTGTTCTTGGTGTCTGTCACTCAGCAAGGCCATATATCAAATTCTCAAAAGTACTACTATGGAAGGCTCTTCTCTCTAGGCCTGACGTTGGTGGGAAATGCAACATACAGCACAGTTTTATCCAAAGAAATTATCTTCACAATCATAGATCTATTTCACCTTTTTTTTTTTCCCAACAGACTGCCATTGCATATCCTCAAAGTTTAGCTAAGAAATGTAAGGGTCATGAAACTGGTTTCTGAGCATTTCCATTGCAGACTTCTATTTTTATACGGCACTCACATTGGTATCTGAATAATATCTGTCATCTTAGAGTCTTAGCTGAAAGTGTCATCTTAATATCTTATTTCTATGCTTACATCTGCAGAGAATAGTACTAGAAAGACATATGAAAAATAGCAATTGCTTCCAGAGTGGGAAAGTAACTGGCAGAGAAAATAAAGGAAGAAGACTCAGTTTTCACCTTTTACATTCTTGTATCATTAGAATTTATATACTGTGTATATATTATCTTTGAAAACAAGCTAGTTAATGTTTCTAAAAAGGGAAAGGTAGAATACCCATTATTAAACATGTATAAATTCAATTGCCAAATTTTGATTAAAAAAACCCACTAAATTAATGTGCTTCTATGCAGGACGAGACAGATCAATCAATAAAACGGAACAAATAAAAGTACCAAAACAAGCCTTAGGTTACATACAAATTTACTATATGTTAAAGGTGCACCTCAGTTCAACAGGGCAAGGCGGATTATTTAGTAAGTGGTGCCTGAGCAACAGGCCAGCCATTTGGAGAAACTTAAAATATGGTTTATGACTCATTCATAAACCAAACTAATTTCAAATAATTAAAAATGTTCATGAAAGAAAGAAAATCATAATAGTAGTAGATAAAAATACAACTGAATAGTGTTACAGTCTTAATGTGAGCAAGGACAAGTGGGATGCAAATAGGCTATAAAGGAGAAGTGGGATAATTACATAAAAATTAAAACCTTCAAAATGTCCCAAAATATAAATAATAAAAACAAATAAAAAGAGCATGCACACATAATCTATAAGACTACAAACAATAATGTTAATAGTAGTTTATGTTTTCATGGTGGCATTCCACACGGTTATAATTTTCTTTTCTAATTGACTTATTTTTTCTTGAAACTAATATGCAATACTTAGCAACAGACTTATTTTAAATCACATTGAAAGTAATGAGTGATAGTTCGACAGTCCAAAGACTCACTATAGAAAGCGCATTTTCCAGTAAAATATAAAGATAAAATACTATTGCTCAGGTAAAGGAAATGTCTTTTTCTCGTTTTTTTGAGACAAAGTCTCGCTGTGTTGCCCAGGCTGGAGTACAGTGGCTTGATCTCGGCTCACTGCAACTTTCAACTCCTAGGTTCAAGCAATTCTCCTGCCTCAGTCTCCCCAGTAGCTGGGATTACAGGCATGTGCCACCATGCCCAGCTAAGTTTTGTATTTTTAGAAGAGACAGGGTTTCGTCATGTTGGCCAGGCTGGTCTTGAACCCCTGATCTCAGGTGATCTGACCCGTCGCAGCCTCCCAAAGTGCCAGGATTACAGGTGTGAGCCACAGCTCCCAGCCAGAAATGTCTTTACAGCAGGTTATTTATCCCAGTGGTCCTATTCCAAGAGCTCACTGTTTCTCATAATGGAAACAGAACTGAAACTTGAATCCTTTTATGCACTTACTTACTTTGAGCTGACGTTAATAGAATGATATCCACAATGAAATTTGAGACAGGATCTGTTGATGAACCTGAAATTGGAAGCTCTGGTGTAAGCACCTCCCAACAGAATGCTGTTGTGAAGTGTATGCACTCTAATTGATTTATTCTTTCACACCCAGGTTGAGTTTTTCTAATTCCAGCCTTATAGAAGAGGACAAGAGAGATATTTTATCCAGAAAGTCAGAGAAGGAGAAAAGGTGATTGCTCTACTTTAAATGTCAGCATTTTCAGTAGTCAGAAATTCTAATAAATACTATATTCACAATAGTGAAGTAACCTATGTGATAAAGTACTAATAAGGACCACAAAACCAATATGAACATGCTACATTAATAGTAGTGACAGTGACATTTACTGAGTGCCTATTATGTGCCAGCTGCTGTGCTATATGACTTATAAACCTTATCCTTAGCCAGAAGTAACTTTTTAAAAACAAACTTCTTCACTGATTACTTTTCAAAAAGATAATTCCATAAAAATTAGATTTTTGGCCTGTCCATCACATTATTCTGAAAATTATTGCTGTTGAGTATGAACATAAATAATTACTAAGGTCCTAATACCTATTATAATTTCCCTAAGGAATTTGGGGGCTATAAATGAAGCTCTATAGGACTATGTAGTTTTCCATAGTGAAAACAAAGGGGTCAAACACTTAGATTCCTACAAGGGGCTGAGAGATGATGATGGTGATGCTGACAATAAGAATAATGCTGGCTAGTTCTTAAGGAACAGTCACTGTATGTCAAGCACTCTTCCAAGTGTTTTACATGCATGGATTAATTTAATCTACCCAACAACTCTGTGAGGAGTTACAACTATTATCTGTTTTAAGAGAATGGAACTGAAGATTAAAGAAATGTTAAGACTTATCCAGGATCACACAACTAGCAAGTGATGAGGTGACGATGCCGGTAATTGAATGCAGACAACCTGACTCTAGAGTTCTTATACAATACACTCTGCCAGCCAGGCACAATTGGCTCACATCTGTAATCCCAACATTCTGGGAGGCCGAGGCACGTGGATCACCTGAGGTCAGGAGTTCAAGACCAGCCTGACCAACACGGTGAAACTCCATCCCTACTAAATTTAAAAAAATAATAGCTGGGTGTGGTGGTGCATGCCTGTAATTCCAGCTGCTTGGGAAGATGAGGTGGGAGAATTGCTGGAACCCAGGAGACGGAGGTTGCAGTGAGCCAAGATTGAGCCATTGCACTCCAACCTGGGCAACAAGAGCAAAACTCTGCCTCAAAAAGAAAAAAGAAAAAAAAAAAAAAAGGACACTGTGCCTTGGAGTCTGACCCTCCCATCTCAGAGCCCAATAGGGTGGTGGGAAGATCTAGTTATCAGATTTTTAGAAATAGGTCTTCCTCCTTTTACTAACATATCAAAATGAGTAACTGAAACAATATTTAGACAAAATTACCTTGCACTTGAATGTGGCATTAAACAAAACTGGGGTGGGGGGGTGCCTAAGTTGCCTTGGGGTTTCATTAGCCTCTGCTAGAAGACACTGACCTGGAAGGGCACATTCTCTTGAGTGCCTATTTTCCCTGTGACTTTAGGGCCAGATTTTCACTTTCTGTCATTGTTCTTACCCTGAAAAAGCTAGTTTGCCTCTTGTCAAGTCAGTAAGGCAGTGACTGAAATGATAGCATTGTAAAAATATAGAATATACATACTAGTATACACAGTAGAAATACGAATTCTGCTACACACCTGTATGATGTCTCCTAAAATACAGCTGAGACCCAGTAATATAATGATGAAGGGCATGGACTCTGCAAGGTAGGCTTTGAACGGTGGCCCTCAGCTTACTAGCTCTGAGACCTTGAGGAAGTAACTTAACCTCCCAAAGCTTCAGTTTTCCCATCTTCAAGATGGGGATAATGCATACCTACTTCATGGAGCTGTTAAGCGGGCCAGATGAGATAATGTATCTAATTCCATTACTGGAGCATAGTAGGTGCCATCGCTGTTGGCTGCTGTTACTCTCATGATCGTCGTCTTTGGCACCTTCATTATAATTCGCCAACACCTGCTCTGTTGTCAGCATTCTTCCATATTCAAAGCGATTTCCAGTGTGGCTGTCATCCTTGCTTTTCATTATTAACTAGAGTTGGCCCTCGGTGTCCAGGGGGAGGGATTGGTTCCAGGATCCTCTCAGATACCGAAATCTGGGATGCTCAAGTCTGTGGTATAAACTGGCATAGTGTTTGCATCAAACTGATCCACATCCTCTTGTACACTTTAAATCATCTCTAGATAACTTATAAATATCTAATACAGTGTAAGTGCTATGTAAATAGCACTTACACTGTATTTCTTTGTTGGCACTCTTATTGTTGTATTGTATGTTATATCTTCCTTGAATATCTCCACCCACTGTTGGTCAAAATCTTCTGAATTTGTGGATATAGAGGGCCAAGTATAAAAATAATGAGAGGTCGAGATGCAAGCACCTTGTAAATTCGAGGGAACAGAGAAAGGGGAAACAAAACAAGATGATAGTAAGGAAAGCCCATCCCACAGGGCATCCTTGTGGCCCAAGCTCTTGCAATAAATGCAAGGCACATAAAATGAAATGTCCCCTTATGTCACAGTGAAAAACTGTAATGTAAATACTTTTGTCAGTTGATTGTATTCTACAGATGTTTTTGAGACTTTGTTGTTGAAACAGCCAATTCACTCCCGAATAAAAAAAAAACTTTTGGCAGTACTCAAAGTGTCAACTAATTAGATACAAATTATAGCAGAATATTTTGAAATGTATGCATCGCCCACGTGAATACTGAGTGAATTTATTATAAATAGAATTTCAATTGCAATGAAAGAAAGACACAATGGCACGGGAGTAAACTAATTTGTGAGCTTCTATTAAACACCTTTTGAAGAGCTCGCTTCACAAGGGACAGTATGCAATGGATTAAATGATGGTTATTCCAATATTGTGCTCAGGGAAGGCATGCTGTGTTGAGTCACAAAACCACTGGAGGTTTTCTTTCATATGGAACTGGATTCTAATCCTATCTTGGCTGCTAAGTTTGTAAAGCTTAGAAGTTGCTTATCCATTTTATATAAATTGGGCCCCTAACCTGTGGGCCTAATTCTCTCTGCAAACTTTTTTAAAACTGAATGTGAATGATTGGAGGTGATGCCACCCATTCTCATTCATGGTAGCCACAGTTTTTCCTTTGAGCTCAAGGGATGACTTCACCCATTTGAGCTTACCTGCTGGCTTTGAAGATGGTCGGTAACCAGAGCCTCGATGTGACCTTTCGGGATTTCAGTTTCTGTCTTTGAACAAGATGAACTTTCAGTGAGTCATTTGCCAAAGTATATCATGGTATGGGTTACAGATGACAGAATTCTAAACTGTTCAGAAAAATAAAACAACGTAAACAACCAAGCAGACATGTCTGTCTGTTCATTATAAGGAAGAACTCTATAACTTTTTAAAATAGCCAGCAATGAATCTGCCTGTTCTGTTAGGTAGTGAGTGCCCCATTATTGGACTCTTTCAGCCCAAGACCACTAACCTACCTGCAAAAGGTTTGAAGAAGAGACTTTGGTATAGATTGGTAGGTTTGTTAGTTTCCTAGAGCTGCTGTAACAAAATACCACAGGCTGGGTGGCTTAAAACAACAGAAATGTATTGTATTACAGTTCTAGAAGTCCAAAATTGGCAGGGCCATGATCCCTCTGAAGGTTCTAGGAAAGAATCCTTCCCTGCCACTTTCTCGTTGCTGGTGGCTCCTGGAAATGCTGGGCATTCTTGGCTGGTAGCTGTTTCACTCCAATCTCTGCTTCTGTCTTTAAGTGGCCTTATTCCTTCTGTGTGTGTGTCTCCAAATCTGTCTGTCCTTATAAATACACCAGTGATTGGGTTTAGGGCCCGAGTATGACTTCATTTTAACTTGATTATGTCTGCAAAGACCCAACTTTCAAATAAAGTCACATTTATAGGTCAGGGGTTAGGACTTCACCATATTGGGGGATGAGGAGTAATAGTCAGAAAGATAAAATTCAACCACACATCGGTATGACTAGTTGACTGATATGATGATTCCACCTACGGTGAGATTTTAGGAGTCGTATAAATCCTGTCTTAACAAAATGATGTCATTAATGTTTCCAACAACCATTAAGTAACTTTATTCTCTAGTACTATTCTATTTTTCAAAATCATGACATCATACTAATGTTTTAAGTCTTGTATTTTATGAACAATTGGGGAACCTTAGACGATGCCTTGAGTCAAAGCCCAGAGTACAGGGTGCTAATTATTGTATCTTTTATTTCATGTTCACATTCACTGGCCTCATATTTGCTATGTATTCAGAAACACAAATGCTGATTACGATACCAAACATGAGTTATATGTTGAACATGAGAGAATGAACTTTGAAAACACTGTTAGTTTTCGTAATAAACCAGAGCTCAAAAGTTAGCCCTATATTTTCCTGTAGAAAATTACAGATAGAGGCCAGGAGTGATGGCTCATGTCTGTAATCCCAGCAATTTGGGAGGTTGAGGCAGGTGGATCATCTGAGGTCAGGAGATCGAGACCAACCTGCCCAACATAGTGAAACCTTGTCTCTACTAAAGACACAAAAATCAGCCGGGTGTGGTGCTTGTAATCGCAGCTACTCAGGAAGCTGAGGCAGAAGAATTGCTTGAACCCAGGAGGCAGAGTTTGCAGTGAACTGAGATCACATCACTGCACTCCAGCCTGGGCAACAGAGACTCCATCTTAAAATAAAAAAGAAAAAGAAAAAGAAAATTACAGACTGTTCTCTCTGGTGAATCAGAAAACAGCTGTCATGACTTAAACCTAGTATCTTACTCTAATCTGTATGCATCTTGATCTAAAAATGTAGCATTTTGGATACATACACTTAGGTGATTTGGCTTCATTGTTTTATTTTGACAGGCAGCTTTTGTATCACTCTTCTATAATTTAGTATAGGGCTTCTCAGCCTCCGCACTATTGATGTTTCGTGCTGGATAACTCTTTGCTGTGGGAGCTGTTCTGCGCATTATAAGATATTCAGTAGCATCCCTGCCCTCTACACACTTGATGCCAGCAGCACCTTTCCTGCCATCTCCACCCAATGTGACAAACAAAAATGTTTGTGGATATTGCCCGGTGTCCCTGGAGGGGAGGTTGGGTAATATCAAAAATTAGGAATCACTGCATATTTTATGAGCGTTAACTATTTTTTTAAATAGTGAGAAAAGTAGCACTGTTATGTCATTGCTAAAACCTTGATGTCTGCATGCACACGTATGTTTATTGCAGCACTATTTCCAATAACAAAGACTTGGAACCAACCCAAATGCCCATCAAAGATAGACTGGATAAAGGAAATGTGGCAAATATACACCATGGAATACTGTGCAGCCATTAAAAATAATGAATTCATGTCGTTTGCAGGGACATGGATGAAGCTGGAATCCATTATTCTCAGCAAACTAACACAGAACAAAAAACCAAACACGGCATGTTCTCACTCATAAGTGAGAGTTGAACAATGAGAACACATGGACACAGGGAGGGGAACAGCATACACCAGGGCCTGTCAGGGTTTGGGGGAAAGAGGTGGGAGAGCATTAGGACAAATACCTAATGCATGCAGGGCTTAAAACCTAGATGACAGACTGAGCACGGTGGCTCACACCTGTAATTCCAGCACTCTGGGAGGCTGAGGTAGGTGGATCATGAGGTCAGGAGTTTGAGACCAGCCTGGCCAATATAGTGAAACTCCTTCTCTACTAAAATACAAAAATTAGCTGGGCTTGGTGGCATGCACCTGTAGTCCCAGTTGCTTGAGAGGCTGAGACAGGAGAATCGCTTGAACCCGGGAGGCAGAGGTTGCAGTGAGCCAAGATGGCACCACTGCACACCAACCTGGACAATGGAGCAACACTCCATCTCAAAAACCTAGATGATAGGTTGATGGGTGCAGCAAACCACCATGGCACATGTATACCTATGTAATAAACCTGCATGTTCGGCACACGTATCCCAAAACTTAAAGTAAAATTTATATATCAATCAATCAATAAACAACACCTCAATGTCTGGCTTAATAGAAGACAGCTAGATTCTCATGTCTATTACTTTTTTCATTATGCTGATATATGTATAGTTGTAAAATGAAGGAGTATTTTAATAGATTTTCAAATAGTTGTGGATATTTTTCCTCACTATTACCCCCAAATCACCAAGTAGTCGTTTCTTAAATGTTGCTTGTGAAATTAAAATTCTTTCGTCTTTCACTTTGAATGGTTCTTTTGCCTGTGCCTTAATTATTTGGAAAATATTGGTTCACTGAGTTATGTTGCTCTTCCCAAATTTGACATGTTTTTATCATCAATGTTATTATTTTAATATCAAAAAAATATGGTTGTTAGCTGGGCAGAGTCAGGTTCACCTGTAGTCCCTGCCACTTGGGAGGCTTAGGTGGGAGAATCACTTAAGCCCAGGAGTTCTAGTCTAGCCTGGGCAACACAGTGAGACCCCTTCTCCAAAAACAACTTTTTTTTTCCTAAATCACAATTGTTAACATCATCAGCAATCTCATCAGCAAAGCCTTAAGTATTAGGATATTGTCAAGCCCACAGCGGTGAATATGAATTTTCCAATATTCTAATTTTCACTTGAAAGCTAAATTTTATCACGGGCAAGAAATACCGCCAGTTGTTTTCCTTGAAGTGACAGACTCACTTCATTAATTTTTGAGAAAATGTCTTACAAATTCTCAAGTATGAATAACTATAATTTGTCTGTCAGTTGTTCTTTTGAGTTAAAAAAATGTGTATTGTGAAAAACGGCTCTTCAGCTTGTATCTCATGCAATTAAACGTGCACTTTTCCTAGCACCGACCGTCACACTTGAGTATGCAGCCACAGCGTTTTCTGTGCAGATCCCATTTTGTCATACAGAATATTTTTAAAGTGTACATAATGGTTGAGATTTGAGAAGTGTTTTCAATGCTGTTTCAAAGACATTCTTTTTTGAAAATATAGAAGGCTTCACAAATGTGTATGTCATCCTTGCATAGGGGCTGTGCCAATTTTCTCTGTATCATTTCAATTTTAGTATATGTGCTGCTGAAGCAAACACTCAAAGGCATTCTTAAGTGGAACAATGAAACTGGTATTTTTTTTTTCTGCAAGAGCCTTATGGTGAAGTGTGGGAAGTAGAAAAGTTCCTTTTTAAAGTTTCCTTTCTTGTTAAAGAATAAATGTGCTAATAACTGTTAAGCCCTATCCTATGTAGCTGTTAGACATGCCATGCTTACAGGCACGTAGTACATTCTATGTCCTTGTAGTCTAACTGAGGTATCTGTGCTGGACGTGCTCACAGGCATGTCCCAGCTCCCCATTGCTTTTACCTGTTCCAAAAAGCTTCAAGTTATTAGCCAATCAGGTTTTGGTTTAGATTGTGAGGTCTGGCTCCAGCCAACAGAGATCAGATATAGCAATAAGGACAACCCTCAATGTATAGGAAATAAATATGTCTGTTTTCCTTTGTTCTCTGTACTCTCATGGCAAGATGGCTAGTGAGAGTACCCGTCCTGTAGTCCAGGAAGTAAAAATTGCATTGCTGAAAGATCCTTTATCCCAGTGCTAATTTTTCTTTGCAGCACCAAGCATCTATCTCCAAATGAAGAATACAGCATCTGCTGGCATAATTTGATGCTACTGTCATTGTTTATGCCAAAGCACAAACACCATTGTTGTAAATATCAACACAATAGAAAAGGCTATTACTAAAAATATTAGTATTAATAATACTAAGGCAAACAATGTCTTAGTAGTACTATAAAAACTAGTTTTGACCTTGGGGACCTCAGAGGCCCAAAGACTATACTCCACACATAATTTGAATAATATGGAAAATATCTGCTGACAGATATGCACAATAGTAGATGCACTTCATCAAAGTAGAATTTAGTATATTCTAGGAACTGCATGTAGCATTCCAGGAACATACCTTTCACTACCAATCGAAATTGTCAAAAGATGCCCTGGCACGGTGGCTAACACTTGTAATTCCAGCACTTTGGGAGGCCAGGGTGGGCGGATTACTTGAGATCAGGAGTTCGAGACCAGCCTGGCCAACATAGTGAAACCTCGTTTCTACTAAAAACACAAAAATGAGCTGGCTATAGTGGCAGATGGCTGAATCCCAGCTACTCGAGAGGCTGAGGCAGGAGAATCATTTGCACCCAGGAGGTGGAGGTTGCAGTAAGCCGAGATTGCGCCACTGCACTTCAGCCTGGGCGACAGAGACTTAGTCTCAAAAAAAAAATTGTTGAAAGACGTTTGCTCCTTTGTCAAGAGTCTCAGAGGTTAGAAATATTTCTACAACACTTTAGTTTGTCTTGATGGAGCTGACGTTTAATAAACTTTCCTATATCTTTTTTAAAACTGTTTCCACATTTGGCCTAGACCCTCTTGGAGTAATGCATTTCAAAACCTTGTGTGTGAACACTGCTTTCTGAGATTTGTAGAAAACTTGACTCCTTCTTTTTCTCTCAAATAATAGGTCCCAGTTCCAAGGAATTTGGTAAAGAAGTATGCATTCTCTCAATTTCTAACACAACACCTTGTTCAAATTAGGCACTCAATAAATACTTGTTGACTATAAAATGTAACTGATTGACCTCTTTTATAATCTTGGTAGTTTTATAATCTGATGATATGACTTTCAACCTCGTCCATCTAGACTGGAGAGGGAAATTTTTTAGACCCCTGGAACGTTTGAAGGTAAAAGTAAGGTTCTTTATTGAAAACAGAGGGATTAAGGGAACATCTGCATACTGAAGAGCGAACCCGCCCCTTCCCCAAGGCAGTTCCAAAACCGCTGGTTGCCAGTCTTGTATGCACACCCCTACCATCAGGCAACTGAATGATTCTGTCTGAGAAAGCTGATAAGCCCAAGAGATAAATCTTAAAGATAACTGGCCTTTGGGATTCCACAAAGAACCAGATGGGCCTTGTGTACAGAAAGGCCTACCATCTGACAAGACCCACCCTAAGCACACAGGAGAAACAAGGAAGATGGTATCCCACGGAAGAAAGAGGTGATGAGAATTTCTAGGATGATAGTGAATGAATTCCTGGGATAACAACTCTTCAGTAAGCCAGATTGGAATAAGAAGCTGGAGTACTCCAAGAGGGGTGTCTTCAAGGGGGGAAAATGGAACATAGAAATTGCTGATTGAATTGGACAATACTGAGGGGCATGTTAGACACTTGAATGGAGAATTTGGGTATAACTTATTGATACATAAATAGAAAATTATAAATACAAAAGAAGCAATTAATTCTTGCAAAATTTAGAAGTTAAACAAGGAAAAAAAATGTGTTCACAGGGCACCACATGGCTCACTGAAAACAATACTGACAGGATCAAAATAATAAACACTATACTCTGACTTGGCCAAAAATTGTGAAAGATTTATGTTGGGAACATGAAGAAGTTGTGCAGTAAAGTCTAGGGATCGTAGTTATGAAATAATTAAATCCTAATCTAATAGAGAAAATCATGTCTAAATCAAGAAGTAGCAATATAGGTATGTTTCTTCAAAAATGGAATTTAAAATCAGAAGAGCCTAAAAGTTGGAAGTAGTTCCTCTAGGTGGTGGAACTCAGGAATGGGCAGGGTTGGACAAGATTATTTTTCCTTGTAAACCTTACAGAGTGATCAAGTTAAAAATGCATACATATATTACCTCAAATTATGTAATAAAAATTAAAAATAAGAAGGTCGAAGATGTTTTACTTTCCACATGGGTGGATCTGTGTAACCAGACTTTGGCCTAAAAATTTGTGGTAAATTAACTATGCTATTTGAACTTTTTCTATGTAGGGACAGAAAGCAGCCACATCTCAGACCTTTTTTGACCTACTCCCATAAGAATGTATCTGTGGTGTGTTCTGTCTTCTCAAAACTCCTATATAGTTAATTGAATTAATAATTGGGACCGGGTGCTGTGGCTTACACCTGTAATCCCAGCACTTTGGGAGGCTGAGGCAGGTGGATTACGAGGCCAGGAGTTCGAGACCAGCCTGACCAACATAGTGAAACCCTGTCTCTACTAAAAATACAAAAAAAAAATTACACAGAGAACTGGGCTTTGAGCCATTTTCAAAAATTTAATAGGCAAAGTTCTGTAGGGAAAAGGGGAGAAAGAAATTTTAACTTTGGCCAAACAGCATAATCAAGCCATAAGAAGTAGACCAGTCTCTACAGAGACAATTGTTCATATGGGATTTATCAGGCAGATCAGGTTGGAAAGGAAGTTAGATCAATTTTTTTGAGACGGAGTCTTACACTGTCATGCAGGCTGGAGTACAGGGCACCATCTTGGCTCACTGCAACCTCTGCCTCCCGGGCTCAAGCGATTCTTCTGCCTCAGCCTCCTGAGTAGCTGGGACTACAGGCATGCACTACCACACCCAGCAAATGTTTGTTTTTTGTTTGTTTGTTTGTTTTTAATGTTTGTATTTTTAGTAGAGATGGGGTTTCACCATGTTGGCCAGGCTGGTCTCAAACTCCTGACCTCAAGTGATCTGCCCACCTCAGCCTCCCAAAGTGCTGGGATTACAGGCATAAACCACTGCACCCAGCTGCGATCTGGGTTTTAACAAGCCACAAGGTGCTTTGAATGCTCACTGAAGTTTGAGAACTGCAGATCTAGTGTGACAATGGATTAGGCATGTCAGTTTCTTCTTGTAGCTCTTTTCGTATTTATTTTATATATTCTGAAGCCGTATTATTGCACTATATGAACTAGAGTGGCTATATCTTCCTGATTAATTAAAACTTTTATACAAATATACTATTTCAGTATATTTGGTAATGCTTTCAGCCTTAAAGTCTACTTTGTCTGATACTAAAATAATCTTGCTAACTTTCTTTTGATGTCTGCTTATTGTCTAGTTTTTCATCTTTTGACTTAAATCTTACTCTCTACTTAGGTTTTGGCTGAATATAGCATGTGTAAAATAGTAAATTACCTTTAAAAAAATCCAATCTGATAGTCTCGTAATTAGGGATTTTAGTCCATCTATATTTTAATTCATTTCTACGATCTCACTTTCACAGTCTATATACTCCAGTTTTTCTGTTTTGTTTGCTTTTCCCCATTTTTATTTCTTTGGGTGGTTTTAGATTTAGTTTTTCTTTATTCCAGTTTTTCCTCTGTAGTTTTTGTGGTTATCCTAAAAATTTTAACCAGCATATTTAATTTTCAAAAGTCTAAATTTAATTTACACTTCTAATCTGAAGAGTATAAGAAGCTTATGATGTTTTAATATTAAATGGCATTCCTCTTGACGTATGATTTCTTAATTGAGCATTTTGTTTTAAAATTTATTTGCAACTCCATGAATTAGAGGTCATTGTTTTATTCCATCTTTGCATTTAGATATTAACATATTATTATTGTTGTTGCATATTGTTTTTTCTTGAAATTGAGAACCTCTAAGATCCATTTTCTTCTTTACAAAATCTATCATGTAGGAGTTCATCAAATCTTGTAAGATTTCATGGTGGTAAACTTTCTCAATATTTGTATGAAAAACTCTTTATTTCATCTCACTGTTAAATGATAGTTTTACTAGGTGAACAATTACATGATTGCAGTTATTTTATCTCCGACAATTTAAAAATAGTATTCCACTGTCTTCTCACTTCCATGTTGCTGTTGAGAAGTCAACTGTCAAATTAATTGTTCTTCTTTGGTAGTAAACCTATCTTTCTTATTCTTTCTAATGGACTTTTTTTTCTTTTTTGTTTTACTTTCATAGTTTCTCTACAAGTGCCTAAGTATAGATTTCTATTTAACTTGCTTGGATTTGTTGGTCTGTCTGAATCTAAGAATTGGTCTTCTAATACATACAATAATTCACTTAACGTCTGTTAAATTTATTGTTTTCTTTTCAAATATTATCTTCCATTCTTCCTATTATCTGTTTAGAAATCTGATTACATTAGATTACCTCACCTCATTCTCAGTATCTCTTGATCTCTCTTATGTTTTCATTCCTTTTGAAGTCTCTCTATTTTTAAGTACATTTTTATCTGATAATTCCAATGTCTACCATCTTTGTGGGTCTGTTTCTGTAGTTTCCTGTTTTGCTAATTCTTATTCATGTTGGTTTGTTTCTCCAAGTTATTATTTGTATGTATGTCTGTGTGTGTGTGTGTCTGTGTATGTGTGTGTGTGTGTACAGAAAGTAAGAGAGAAAAAATGTTGATGCCAGGTGTGCCACGGAATTCGACACATAGAAGTTCACTTGAGGTCTGAATTTAAGGAGCAAAAATACTAATTTGGAAACTTTCTTTTTTAAAAAAATCATTACGGTGTCTCACTCTGTTGCTCTGGCTATAGTACAGTGGTGCAATCTCAGCTCACTGTAACCTCTGCCTCCCAGGTTCTAGTGATTCTCATTCCTCAGCCTCCCGAGTAGCTGGGACTACAGGTGCTCACCACCACACCTGTCTAATTTTTTTTTTTTGTTTTTTAGCTGGAATTTTGCTCTTGTTGCCCAGGCTAGAGTGCAATGGTGCAACCTCAGCTTACTGCAACCTCCGCCTCCTGGGTTCAAGTGATCCTCTCAAGTAGCTGGGATTACAGGCGTGTGCCACCATGCCTGGCTAATTCTGTATTTTTAGTAGAGATGGAATTTTTCCATGTTGGTCAGGCTGGTCTCAAACTTGCAACCTCAGGGGATCCACCCGCCTTGACCTCTCAAAGTGCTGGGGTTATAGGCATGAGCTACTGTGCCTGGCCAATTTTTGTATTTTTAATAGAGACAAGGTCTCACCATGTTGGCCAGGCTGGTCTCAAACTCCTGACCTCAGGTGGTCTGTCTGCCTTGGCCTCCAAAAGTGCTGGGATTACAAGCACGAGCCACTATACCTGGCCAGGATGTTTTTAAATACTATACAGATATTGGCAATTAGGGTCCCAAACCCATGTGGTTAGAAATTCTCAGAGGAAACATTTAACAATTTTTTGTCCATCTTTATCTGTTATTTGTATTTCATACATTAATTGATAGCCTGTTTTACTGGGAGGCATCTTATGTCCTCTTTGAGAACAGTTTAAATTGTAACCAGAAAATGAAAGGAATAAATTGAAGAACAACTAAAGGCTAGTTGATTACAACATTGGATTCTTTTTAAATAAAACTTTGCTAGGATCTCAAGGAACATGATTCAATGTGCTTTGCTTTAGAGTAAGTATCAGGGCATTGCTTGAAACAATGACAACAGAATGAATTGACTTTAAAGAATGGTTAGGCAAGCTCAAAGTTTGAGCTGGGAAAACATGGAAGTTCCAACTCAATATTAAATATTTGCATGGCAGTTAAAATTTAAAGACTTAGAAACTCAGACCTGGGTTTGCTTGCCAATATGAATGGGCAGATTGGAGTTGCACAGACTCTGTGTAAAAGAGAGTGATGAAGTTTCAAAAAATGCTAAGTCAAAAAACATAAATGCAGAACCGTGTGCCTAGCATGCTGCCTTCCATGTAAAAATAGGAGGAGGCCAGGCATGGTGACTCACGCCTGCAATCCCAGCACTTTGGGAGGCCGAGGCAGGTGGATTGCTTGAGGTCAGGAGTTCAAGACTAGCCTGACCGACATGGTGAAACCCCATCTCTACTAAAATACAAAAATTAGCCAGGTGTAATGGCAGTTGCCTGTAATCCCAGCTATGTGGGAGACTGAGGCAGGAGAATTGCTGGAACCTGGGAGGCAAAGGCTGCAGATCGTGCCACCGCACTCCAGCCTGGTTGACAAAGCAAGACTCTGTCTCAAAAATAAAATAAAATGAAATAAGGCAGGTGGGAGAAGGGAGAAGGATTTGCATTTACTTGTATGTGCATAACATATCCACAAAAGGACACCCAGAAAACTGAAAATATGGATTGCCTCTGGGAATAGAAACTGGATGGTTGGGAGAGAGGTAACAGATTTTTCCACGTGTACCATTTTGAACCTCTTGAGTTTTGAGCCATGAGAATGTATTATCTATTCAAATAAGTAGATATGTAGATGCATAGATTTGTGACTATGAAGATATATGAGAAGAAAAGCTGGTGAATAAATGAATGAGTGGGGAAATGACTGAATGTGCCCCTGACTGGATATACCACTTGCTAGTTGTTGCGTAACTCCTCTGTTCCTTCATTTCCTCATCTGTAAAATGGGAATAACAGCACCTGCCTCAAAGGGTTATTGTGAAATTCAAATGAGTTAAAACAAGGAATTAGAAGAATGTTTAGCCATCATAAGTACAAAAAAAGTTAGCTATCATTATTTTATGACTATTACCCTTGTGACTTTGGGAGCTTACTTACCTAACTAAACACAGGCTTTGTACTCAGCTGTACCTGGATTTTAACCCAGGCTTGCCTCTGTATCTTCTGTGAGATATTGTGCAGGATTTTAAATTTCTCTTTCCCTCTGTTTTTGTACTTATAAAATGTGAATAATAGTAATATAACAACAATAATAATAATTCAGAAAGCCAACTCACTAACTTGCTATTTGTTGATATTAGGAAATTCTTGATTTTTTAGGTGTGATAATCATACTGTATTTATTTTTGTTTTTATTTTTTAGAGACAGCGTCTTGCTGTGTTGCCCAGACTGGCATGCAGTGGTGTAATCTCTAGGTTCACTGCAACCTCTGCTCCTAGGTTCAAGCAATTCTCCCACTTCAGCCTCCCGAGTAACTGGGACTACAGGCATGTGCCACCACAGCCTGGCTATTTTTTTTTTTTTTTTTTTTTTTGGTAGAGATGCGGTTCTGCCACATTGCTCAGGCTGATCTCCAACCCCTGGACTCAAAGGATCTGCCTGCCTCGGCCTTCCAAAGTGCTGACATTACAAGTTTGAGCCACTGTGCCTAGCCTATTGTGTTTAATTTTAATGAGTCCTATATTTTATAACTACAAACTAAAATATTCATTGATAAAAATATATAAGATTTGCTTCAAAATCATAAAGGGAGGAATGAGTAGGGGTATGAATAAAATAGAAGTGGTCACGAATTGATATTGCCGTGAGCAAGTGACAGGTACATGGGGCTCAACACTTGATATTCTCTGTTTTTGTGTGTATTTGAATTGTTCCCAGATAAAAAGCACTTTTTTAAGAGACTACAGCAAAGTGAGAAAATGCATCATACAGTAGCAGGAATGCAGCCATTCAAAAATGGCTGCTGGTAGCCAGGTGTAGCAGTAGTTGTAGTATCGTGATAATTTTTATTAGCTTCAGTTAAACGGTCAGGAACAAAGGCTGATAGGCGAGGGAATGGATTAACTGATATGTGAGAAGAATCAGCCCTTTTTAAGTTCTCCTAACAAAGATCTCACTTTTCTGATCTTTGAGGGAGCATCAACCCCCACAGGTACAGACGTCTGCAGAGCTCTGACATATAACATTCATAGAACTGGGCCACAAACCAGACCCAGAAACGTGCTAGAATTCTCTCTCCATTGTTAAATGTTAGCAGCCATTTTGTCTTCATTTAGAGCTTCAATTAAACAGCATCAAATAGGGCAGGTATTTTTTTTTTCTGCAAATATATCTTTACAACCAAATACCTCAGTTTTAGTCATTCACCCTTGAAAAACCGAAAGTGAATTTCAAATAGTGATGTGTGGCCAGTTTTAACTGGGACAGTCATTAGTATTGGAGGAGTGGGGATTTGAAAATACTGCCTTAAGAAAAGGTTCTCCCTTAACTTATTTTTTACCCTTCCCACCTCTGTCTCCATGGAAATAGGGTCAGAGGCCTCCAGGAGCTCCCAGGGAGCCAGCAGCTGGCAATGAGAATTCTCACTTAGAGACTTCAGCTGAAAGCCATAAACTCCTTTACAAAGACCAGCTGAGTCTTTTGGCCAACATAGTCTCTTTTTTACACTAATAAATAGATGGCTTTTTTTTTCTTTTGTCTTTTTCTTTTGGTGTATACATGGAGGAAGGAGAGGTGCCCTAAGTAATAACCATTTTTGCATTTACACTTGAACTTCTGTGCAATAAATCAAGATGGAGATATCCCTTAAGAATTTATTTTCAAGTTAACATGTTTAAATGATAGTGTACATATGGAATTAAGGAATTATCACTTGCTTGATCTCTGTCCTTTCAAGTTTCTGATAACACCAGATATTTGAAGACAAATACATGTGAAGTTATTCATTACATGCTTATCAGTTATAAATGATTCTAACAGAATGTCATCATGACATAATTCAAAATCAGTTGGTTAAAGGAAAAAACAAATCTCAGGATATGAGCAGTTGGTACCATTCCACAGACTGTTTTATGAATTAAAGTATAATTTACTATTGGAACCTATTTTTGTTGAACTGTTAACGCTAGTCCATATTTTTTTGCACTTTAAGTATTCAGTTTACTCATAAATCATTTAAAAGTATCTAAGAAGGGTGGCTACTCGACTATGACAAATACTTTGTTATTTTTATATATTATTAGTTGATAGCTGAATATTTATTAAAACAATATGAAATGTAAATTTAGATTAAAAAAAAAACAGCCCTAGCAAATTCTTTTTAAATTTGGAGCTCCAGGAATCTGTGTTTCAAACAATTTTTTTATGCCACACTTTTTTTTATGGTTCAAGGTTTATAGACTCAATAAGATTCAGCATTATTTCCAAGAACTTTTACGAAATTTCATCGCTACTCTTACATAGAACACTGAGTTATTTCTTTTAATAATCAACCACACAACTGCTCTGAATTTTCCAGAACTTAGCTTCAGCAAGCATCAGAACCACAGCACCTCTCTCAGATGCTTTCACATTCTTTCTCTCTCTCTTTTTTCAGTGTTGTGGTCAGCAGTCTAATGATGTCGAGCTTTTATTCTTCAGCGTTTCCTTTGTCTTTGGGCCCTTTCGCATGTCCCTGCTGAGTTCTCTCTCTCTCTTTCTGTCCTGGGTTGAGCCCTTATTCCATGTTCCCCTGCTCTCAGAAGTGAAACAGAACATCGTGTTCCGAAGCTGCCCAGCACACATGCTTCATGACGCTGCCAAGTTTGCAGCTGACCAATTGGCCTACTTTAGAGGACTCACATTTATAAAATCTACAAGTCTTTATTTCCACCAGCCCATCACCTCCTCCCCACCCTGCCGAAAAAGAGTATGCCAAACGCACTGATAAATCAAGGGTTTTTGCTGTTGCAACAAAATGAACAGTCATTTCTTTGCCCCAATAGCTGGCTCTCTGCCTTGCTATTCCCTCCTGAATCGATGGAAAATATGGGTTGGTGTGTGGTACAAAGACATTCAAAAGTGGTTGCCCCTGTATTAACTAATTTCAAAAGAAATATACAAACAAAACGATATGCTCTTCTATTTTTTTGGGAGCTCAGCATTTCTAAAGTAATTCTCTTCCAAAAATGGATCCAGGCAAATCTGTCTTCTTCCAAATTAGGAAGACAGAGTTAGTGCCTTGCTTTTTCAATGAGATTGGGTCACACGAGTCTTATGGATTTAGATATTTTGAACACTCCTTATTGGCATTTTAATCTTCTAAGATTTTATAATAGATTCAAGATCAAGTAGGAGAGGGGGTAAGGATTTAACGGCATAAAGAAAAGGTGCAGGAATTGGTTTCTTGTGATTTTAGTGATTCCTGTCCAACTCTTCAAGAAAAGGAGTTAGGTCAAGGGTAGATCCAAGTTATTGCAAAGCTTATAAAAGATCCAGGTTATTGCAAAGCTTATAAAACATAGAGCACTCTCTATGAAAAAGAATATGAAATTAAGCCCAAAAGTAAATATCTACTTAGAATAAGAGAAGAAACCATAACAAATCACAAACTTTAAAAAGCATCCAGAAAAATTGCATCATTACCACGACTATTAAGAATTATTGTTACTATTACAACTTCACTGTTTGACCCACCTATATAACACTTCTTTTCCCTACTTTTTTGACTTTATCATCTTTAACCATTCCTCAAATACCCAAAACTTTATACTACTACTTTGTGTAAAGAGAACACAAAGATAAGTTTGTTTTTCTTCTGGTATGGCAGATAGAAATTTGTTTTTTGTTATTGATGGTTTCTAAAAGATTCTTTCAGCTTGAGAACTGTTGGTCATGCCACAGCTGCAACCTCTCTTGCTCCAGAGGTGCTTCATGCCCTGAGAAAAGGCCGCAGAGGCTCCAGACCTTTGATCTTGCTGGGCAGGGCTCCAGCTGACCCTTTGGCCCTTGCCTCAGCAACTGATACAGCATCCCGTTAGGTGTCCTGGGTGGAAAGGGAGGAATCGAGATGCTGGTGATGAAGCCTTTTTCTGGAGAACCCTGAGCAGAGAGTGGCAAAGCATCTCATTCCAAACCTTCTCTTTGGTGCCAGAGTTGGATTTCAGATACCTGGGGAGGCTCCACATGGTGCAGCGTGTCACTAGAGGTCAGCAAAAATTGAGAGAGTGTATTCAACCTACCAGTCTTATCCACAGACCCAGAATGTAGAGATTGACCCTCTGGCTGGGCTGGCTCTTCATGCCTCCAGCTACACTTTAAATCCCTGAGAAGCACACACAGGACCTTGGAAGGGGCCTGGGAAAGTAAGCAGCTGTGAAACTAAAAGTTCATTAACTTTATGAAAATCCTCCTCTCTCTTCAGTGCTCATAATAGAGTGAACATTCACTGGGTGCAGTGGCTCACACCTGTAATCCCAGCACTTTGGGAGGCCGAGGCGGGCGGATCGCCTGAGGTCAGGAGTTCGAAACCAGCCTTGTCAACATGGCCAAACCCCATCTCTACTAACAATACAGAAATTAGCTAGGTGTGGTGACAGGTGCCTGTAATCCCAACTACTCAGGAGGCTGAGGCAGGACAATTGCTTGAACCTGGGAGATGGAGGTTGCCGTGAGCCAAGATCATGCCATTGCACTCCAGCCTGGGCAACAAGAGTGAAACTACATCTCAAAAAGAAAAAAGTATATATATATATATATGAAAATAGAAATAAATTCTATACGTCATTATACACGTATATATATATATATGTGTATATATACATGAAAATAGAAATGAATTCTCGGACTAAAGTGATCCCTATTTAGTATTCTCAAAATTTTAAGCTCCACAGGGCAGGTATTTTGTCTGCTTGGGTCACCACTGGATCTTCACCTTCTTCTGAATATTGGAGGGGACCAAAATTAGTTGGCAATGCCCTTCACTTTCTAGAGTTAAAATAGGGTAGCCAACTGGAAGCTGCTGGCTAGTGCTCACTTTTAATGTCTTCATATGCCCTTGAGATATTTGTTCTTACATCATCCAAGCTCCTCTGCTCCCCACTTCATTTTGTTGTGGGGGTAGGTTTTGAAGCATAGTTTAAGCATCATGTCATCCTCTGTTCATTTTGAGTGCATGCTCTATTGCTGCCCAGATAGTCAAATGTCAAGGCTTTTTGGCTGGGACTCTCCCAGTTGTATTACAATGCTGAAACTTTTTTAGAGTAGAAAAGCTCCTTACTCTGTTTTTAAATATCAATTTAAGATATTAGAAGATTTCTGAAAATATGAACATGTTTTCTTGTTTCTGGAGGATTCTGAGATGCTTCTTTTGGCCTGTGGGGAGAAAATAATGCAGTCAATTTTGTCAATGTGAGATTATTTGGGGTGTCTTCATTTCTTAAGCTTGCAAGTCACAGTATGGCTATCTAAACCTTCAGATGGTGAGTCAGTAAGTTCTGTTCCTCCTATTTGTACATTTAGATGGCAACATTGTGACTTGCAGACTTAAGAAATGAAGAGACCCTGAGACCAGGCATGGTGGCTCAGGCCTGTAATCCCAGCACTTTGGGAGGCTGAGGCAGGTGGATCACTTGAGGTCAGGAGTTCGAGACCAGCCTGACCAACATGGTGAAACCCTGTCTCTACTAAAAAAATACAAAATTAGCCGGGCACAGTAATGCACACCTATAATCCCAGCTACTTGAAAGGCTGAGGCAAGAGAATCGCTTGAATCTGGGAGACAGAGGTGGCAGCGAGCCAAGATTGCACCATTGCACTCCAGCCTGGGTGACAGAGTGAGACACTGTGAAAGAAAAAGAAAGAAAGAGGGAAGGAAGGAAGGAAGGAAGGAAGGAAGGAAGAGAGAGAGAGGGAGGGAGGGAGGGAGGGAGGGAAAAAAAACGGGAAATGAAGAGACCCAAATTAATCCACACATTGACCGAATTGACTGCATTATTTTCTTCCTTGGGCCAAAAGAACTCATAGATTACACAGAATATTAGGGCTGGGATGACACAATGTCTCCTCCCCTTTACATTACTAGTGAAGAAACTGACCCTCAAAAGGATTAAACGAATTACTCAAAGCTGTAATCATGAGTAGCATCAATTAGAAGTTCTATAAGGGAGGCATAATAAAATTATTCTTCCAAATAAGTGTCTTAGTTCATTCAGGCTGCCATACCAAAATACCATAAAATGGGTGGCTTAAAAACAAGGAAAATTTATTTTTCAAAGTTCTGCAGAATGGGAAGTTCAAGACAAAGGCAGCAGATTTGGTGTCTGGTTAAGGCCAGTGTTTCCTAGGTGCATACAGAGTGCCTTCTCACCGTGTCCTCACATGGTGGAAGGGCAAGGGGTAACTTTTGTGCCCCTTATTTATTTTTTTAAGAGTCAGGGTCGCACTCTGTCGTCTAGCCTGGAGTACAGTGGTGCAATCATAGCTCACTTGAACACCTGGGCTCAAGTGATCCTCCTGCCTCAGCCTCCCAAGTAGCTGGAACTACAGGCTCGCACCACCACACGCAGCTAATTACAAAAATATTTTTTGTAGAGATGGGATTGGAGGGTCTTGCTATGTTGCACAGGCTGGTCTTGAACTCCTGGCCTTTAGTGATCCTCCCACCTCAACCTCCCAAAGTGCTGAGATTATAGCTCTGAGCCACAACACCCAGTTGGGCCTCTTTAATAAGGGCACTAATCTTATTCATTAGGGATCCACGTTCATTACCTAATCACCTCCCAAAAGCTCCACCTCCTAGTATCATCGCCTTAGGGGATAAAGACTTCAATGTAAGAATTGGGAGGTGTATGATGTTCATTGTGGGCTTGCAATAAAAAATAAAAAAGAATTGGGAGGTGGTGGCAGGGGGGACTCACAAACATTCAGACCATAGCAGTAAGTTTTGAAATTTGTCGTTTTTCCATCAGCTCTTATTTTCATTTTTCCATCAGCTCTTATCTCTAATACCATGACAACTATGATTAACGATGTCTGAGTCAGTAACATTTGAAACCCTAATACCTATATATTATGATAAGGAACACATGGAGACCAAGAACCCCAGAGACATTACCTTGGACTGACTTGACATTGGCATGGTGCTGGCCACTGGAAGAACACTTTCTGAAACTTTCTGAAATAAATTGAGTGTATTTGAACCTTGTCTCAATTGCCTACACAGTACTGCAAATGCAGGACTTATTCATTTATTAATTTATTCAACAAACATTTATTAGAGCATGGCTCTAAGCCAGGCACTTTGCTCAGAGAGGCTTATATAGATAAAATAGACATGGATCCTGCTTCCAGATCATAATTGAGTGGAGAAGCAAATACACAATGTCCAGTAATGCTCCACATAATAACACTGGTCAATGATAGACTGCATATAGGACATAGGCATTATAAGATTATAATGGAGCTGAAAATTTGTATTGCCTGGCAATATCATACCCACTGTAACGTTGCAGTACAATACATTACGTGATTCAAGTCAAAGTGTTAAAAAAAATTAAATTCATAACATAAAAGTGTTATAGTAAGCTAAAGTTAATTTATTTTTGAAGAAATAAAAATTTTTTTTATGAACTTAATGCAGTCTAGGTGTTTATAAAGCCTACAGGAGTGTACAGTAATGTCCTCGGCCTTCACATCCACTCACCACCACTTGCTTACTCCCCTAGAGCACCTTCCAGTCCTGCAATCTCTATTCATGGTAAGTATCCTATACAAGGTGTACAGTTTTGTTTTGTTTTGTTTTGTGTTTTGTTTTGTTTTTTGAGACAGACTTTTGCTCTGTTCCCAAACTGGGAGTGCAGTGGCGCTATCTTGGCTCACTGCAACCTCCACCTCCCAGGTTCAAGTGATTCTCCTGCCTCAGCCTCCCGAGTAGCTGGCACTACAGGTGCCTGCCACCACGCCTAGCTGATTTTTGTATTTTTAGTAGAGACGGGGTTTCACCATGTTGGCCAGCCTGGTCTCAAACTCCTGGCTTCAAGTGATCCACCTGCCTCAGCCTCCCAAAGTGCTGGGATTATAGGTGAGTCACCATGCCCAGCCTATTTTTAAAATCTTTTCTTCCGTATTTTTGCTGTACCTTTTAATATTTGGATACATAAACACTGACTGTTACGTTATAATTGCCTACAGTAACATGCTGTAGAGGTTTGTAGCCTAGGAGCAATGGGCTATACCATATAGCCTAGGTGTGTAGTACGCTCTACTATTTAGGTTTACATTAGTACACTCTACGATGTTCACAGGACAAAATCACCTAAGGATACATTTCTCAGACATATCCTCCTTAAGCAACACATGACTGTATTTGTTTCTACTGCTGTGATGCAAGTTACCAAAAATTGAGCAGCTTAAACCCACACTTGTTTTTAGCTCACAGTTCTGTGGATGAGGAAGTCTGTGTACAACACAAATTCAGGTTCTCACAGGACTGAAATCGAGGTGTCAGGCAGGCTGCATTCTCATCTGGAGCTGGGATCCCATTCCAAGCTCCTGTGCTTGTGACAGAACTCAGTTCCCTGAGGGTGTGGAACTGAAGCTCCTTGCTGGCTGTCAGCCAGAGACTGCTCTCGGATTCTAGATGCTGCCTGCCTTCCTTGCCACGTGGCCCGCTCCATCTCCACACAAGCAATGGCTTACCTTTTTTGCATCGGATCCCTCTCAGACTTCAAATCTCTTTTGAAGAGCCTTATCTCTTTTAAAAGCTGACCTGATTATGTCAGTCTCACCAAGGGTAATCTCACTATCTTAAGGTAAGATTTGGCATGTTAATTACATCTGCAAAATCCCTTTGTCGTATAACATAACATCATCATGGGAGCAATACCTCACCGGCCCTGCTCACACTCACTGGGAGAAGATTTAGGGAATCACTGAAGGTCATTTTAGAATTCTGCCCACAGCCTACAGCCATAACAAAGGGTAATTATACAGTGAAGGCAGCTACAAAGAGCTGTGGGAATGCAGAGAAGGGTAAATGTAACTTTGTCTAGTGGCAGGATAGAGTTAGGGTAAGAGAAGAGGTAGAGTTGAGCTGATTGGGACCAATGAGTAGTAACAGAACAGGCAGGAAAAGGGCAGGCCCTTCTACTTCACCTCCATGTGTCTGCTTTATCTCCGCCAGTACAGCTGAGGCCCTTGGGTACGTGGAGCAGGACACCTCTGGGGACTTCCTTCCCCAACCCCCAACATACCAACCATAGACATGTACTCCTACGTAGTGTTCAAGAAATATTTTGTATTGATTTTATATCTAATTAATTTTTTAAATGTTATTTATTTATTTAGAGACTGGGTTTTGCCATGTTGGCCAGGCTGGTCTCGAACCCCTGGGCTCAAGCAATCTACCCCACTCAGCCTCCCAAAGTGTTAGGATTACAGGCATGAGCCACCATGCCCAGCCAGTATCTAATTACTTTGTGAGAGTCATGTCATCACGAACCTCTTGCCTACCTTATTCATTACTCTCTCTGCATCAGAGGTTTTACAAAAATAAAATTTGAATTTTATAAAACGTTTTCACACACACACACACACATATAGGAAATATCTAGCTGATTTTTGATGACTGACTTCTACTCACCTCTTCCACTGTTTTCTTTCTCTCATCCTACCCACTTTGCTCACCTTGCCCCAGCTGAGTCATCCCTGATCAGATGTTGTCTCAGTCAGTATTCTTCAGAGAAATAGAACCAGCAGGAGACAGAAAGATGGACAGATAGAGATGATTTTCAGAAACTGACTCATGGCATTGTGGAGACCAGCAAATCTGAAGTCTGGAAGTGTAGAGCCCGCAGGCAGCCTAGAAACTCAGTCAGAAGTTAACTCGGCAGCCTTGAGGCAGATTTCATGTCAAGAAAAATCTTGACTTTTGCCCTTAAGACTTTTCAACGGATTGTATAAAGCTCATTCCCATTTTCAAAAGTAACCCCCTTTACATAAAATCAGCCGACAACAGATGTCAACCACATCTACAAAATATCCTCACAGCAACATCCCAATTAGTGTCTGACTAAAGAACTGGGTAATACAGCCTAGCCAGGTTGACATATAGAGCCAGCCATAGCAGATGTCTTCAGCCAAGCTTGGACATTCCAGACCAGTCAAGCCCCCGGTGACTGAACCCCCAGCCAACATGTGGAGTAGCAGTGATAGTGACCAGCTGCCCCCAGTCAACGTGAAATTCTGTGAAATAATAAAATGGTGGTTGTTTAAGCCACTAAGATTGAGGTGGTTTGTTAGGTAGTGACAGAAAACCAAAACCCCTACAGATTAAAAAGAGGCCTTGAAACACAAATCCTTAGGTATAGATAAAAGGTGGAACAGTTCTGTGAACAGCAGCAAGATTTTGAGGCCCAGCCTTTGGAGAAGACCATTCATGTGACTTAGCTCCAGTGAGTTCAGAACCATGTTCAAAGTTCTTCAGGTATCCATCAGACATGTGTTTATTACCTTCCCCCTTCTTAAGAATACCTGGTTTCTGTTTGGGAATCAAAAAAAAAATACCATCTCCTTCCCCTCAAAGATGAAGCATATGACCTTGGCTAGGCCAATCAGCATCTCCTTGGATGTAGTGATTGATTCAAAGATGGACATATGACCTAAACCTGTTCAATCAGAGGGACTTTCTGAGCTTTTGCTGAAAACAATGGCAATGATGCTCTTTCTGCCTTGCTGGATGTCAGTTTTAAAGCACACAGTTGCTTCCAGGAGCTGCTGGCAGCCAGTTGGTGACCTTGAGGGGAGTTAAGCATTAATCCAACAGCCTGGAAGGAAGAACAGAGAGAGATAAAGATAAACCACGACTTTAGTCCTACCACTGAGCTGCTGGAGTAAGCCTCACCTGAAGCTTACTTTCTACTGGCTTTTTGGCAAATTTCCTTTATTATTTAATCCTACTTAAGGTACATGTTTTGCTATTTGCATCTGAAAGCCTGTATGTATCAGGGCCATTCTTAAAGGAGAGAGAATTGTTATGAGTTCTGCAAATACCTCCAGAGGTGTCTACAAAAAGGTTGTAAGTCCTTTCCACCTCTATCAAGAGTTGTTTTGAAAGCAGGACAATGGAAAGAGATCTCATGACATCCCTACTGACATCAGTACTCTGGACTCTGCATGTCACCTGTGAGGAAGGGAGAATGATGGATGATGAGACTGGAACTAAAACTTACTGAGCACCTACTATGAGCCAGGCACTGGCCTGGATCCTTCACATGCATTATCTTACCAAATATCTACAAAATGCCTTTGAGTGGTTATTCTAATCTCTGCAGATGTGGAAGCTGAAGCTTGGAGAAGATAATTAAATTGGCCAAGGTCATGCTGCTATTTAGTTTCAAGCAAGTTTCAAAGTCTTGCTTGAAGAGTTCTTTCTGACTCCAGTGCTCCTTCCCTCCCGCAGGAGACTTTAGACTCCTACCAGAAGCACCCTCTCATATCAGTTCTGCTATGATCACATCCACAGTAATAACAGTGAGGAGAAGGAAAGGAAGGCACAAAACCTTGGAGGCAGGGGTGTGGGTGTGGGTGTGGGGAGGAAAGAACTCCACCCTCAGCCTCACTCTAATAGTTGCACAGACTATCAAACCTCGTAGCCAGATGTGTTCCATATAGATTCTTCAAATGTCAGAGCAGAGTCATCTACTCCAACTTTCTCCTTTTACAGTTGAAGGAACTGAGTAAGGCCAGAGAGGTCAACTGACCTGCCCTAAAGCCACACAGCTAAAGGCTGAACTAAAACCACACTGAGCTTTTGCTCCACCTCTGGTTTGTAGTATAGGCAGTTGTTTGAGATTTTGGAACCACATGTCCTGGGTTCATTGCTTGGCCCTGCCACTTACTGAACGGTTTGGGCAAGTTATCGAATCATTCTGGGCCTTGATTTTCTTACCTGTTAAATGTGGAATTTTAACAGCCTTATGTCTTGGATATAAATCACATAAAATAGCATCAGGGAACCTAGTGAGCACTGTGTTAACTTCCACTGATAGGCTCACAACTCACTGCCTCATTGGCACTGATTCTCTTCCCATCCGGCCTCATCTTCAGCATCTCTCAGGTGTCTTTTTACACTTTGGTTACCTCCAGTGTGATCTAAATTACAGTCTGTCACTAATCTGCCTGTATCTGCTCTAGAAAAGGACTTACAATGACTATACCGTGAAATCAGGGAGGTAATAGGGCAAGAGCCCTAATTTTAATCTTAACTTGTCAAACCTTTAGTTTTCCTTTTTTCTGACTGTTGGTGGAAGTAGGAAGAGGAAGGTTCCTGTTTCTCTTTCCATCCTCCCACTATTGAAATCTGCCACCATGACAGGATCTGATAAGCTCATTCAGTGGTAACTTACTGATAAGGCTTAACCAGTGACTTTTGTTTTTAAGGGTATTTGCAAGTTTCACCCAAGGTCAAAGCCTAAACCAAAAGATCTCCAACATTAGGGTTTTGGTATCCATCAAGAGTGGGACAGGTCTGCATTTTGGGTTGTTTTCTCTGGTGTTGGATCAGGGAGAATGAAAGGAAGGAAACCCAGAAGATTTTTAATAAATCCAGGTCCTGTCTTCCAGGCTGAGAGTGAGCGAACCAGGTGGGCAAGTGGGAAAGGAAGTGTTGACTATTCCCCAGGACTTCCTGTTAGACAATCAGAATTGCCTTTGAGGGAACCTAGGGTGGGGGTAGAGGACAGATCCAAGAACCAAGGCCTTTACTGAGGACCAAGAAACCATGCGTCATATCCAAGAAACTAGAAGGGGGCCATGTAACCCGTGAAGAACCTCTGGAGTAAGACTGAACCCAGAGCTCACACCCTTCTCTCCCTTGAGCAGGCTCTGTGCTGTGGGGTGGGGACAGATTCAAGGCTCTGAGATGGATGACACTCCCTACTGTATTGCCCCTCTTGCCACCCTCGACTCTCAAGAGTTGGCACACCTTCCAAAGAATTGAGGGGGCAGGGGACAGATGAGGCAATAACCAACGTTACCAAGAGTCTCTCGGACTTTGGAAGAACACCAAAACTCCAGCGAGGTCAAAACCATCAGCCCATGTCGTGTTCTCTCTGCACTTCCTTCTCACATTCTCTGAAGACATGAGGAGGAAGTGGGAATCCAGGTAGAACAACTCCCCTCCTAGAAGAGAAAACTCAGGCCAGGAACACAGGGCTGGGCACGGGAGCGTGAGCTGCAGAAGTAGCAGCACATGCCTTCCCGGTGAGCGGACCCTGTGGTCCCAGGGCTTACTACAAGGCTCTATTTTCTATGCAGCAAGCACTCTATACAGACTTATCAGATGAATGTCTTCACACATATATGCTTTTGGCTTTTCAAAAGTGTTCAGAGGGCTGTAGTGTGATTATGTGATTAATATCCCTAATTCATAATGTATTATTCTTATTTAGTCAATAAATGGATAGTAAAAGACAACTGCTCTTGTAGCGGGAGCCATAACATAATTTTGACTTTTTTTTTTTTTTTTTTTTTGAGATGGAGTCTCACTCTATTGCACAGGCTGAAGTACAGTGGCACCATCTCAGCTCACTGCAACCTCCGCCTCCTGGGTTCAAGCGATTCTCCTACCTCAGCCTCCTGAGTAGCTGGGACTAAAGGTGCACGCCACCATGCCTGGCTAATTTTTTGTATTCTTAGTAGAGTTGGAGTTTCACCATGTTGGTCAGGCTGGTCTCAAACTCCTGACCTCAGGTGATCCACCCACCTCGGCCTCCCAAAGTGCTAGGATTACAGGCATGAGCCACAACACCTGGCCCAATTTTGACTTTCAAAAGAGATTCTCAGTCTTGAGAAGCTTGGACACATTAGGCTACATCATTGCTTTTTCCTTTCCTCTCCTTACAACTGCAGTGTGCCAATTATAGCTTTATGAATGTGAGGCCTTTGCCCATCTCATTCACCACCAGAAAACAGCTATTTGTTGTCCTCTGCTGTATATTGGATTAAATTAATGAAACACACATATCTGTTTAAAACTTCCTTTTAAAAAAGCCTCAGTGTATTTTTCATTGAGAAATCTCTTTTATGTTTTTCCCTGGGGTGAACTTAGCCTAATCCATCCTTCCTACCAGCTCCTTTACAATATGTTGATTTGGGAGCAGATTCTTCTGGAGAAAAACAAAAAACTGAACTCCACTCTCTGAATTTTCCCACTCACAGACAAATTTAGCTAGATGTGATCTACAGGCAAGATAAACCTAAGTTGCCTGGGGTTGGCACTCAGATTGTTAGTTAAATATCAATTCAAGATCAATAGCACACTGCTGACTTTGTTCAGTTTTCTTTCCACTAAAATAAATTGACCACCAGACAATTTTTGGTTATATTTCTAACATAGTTTTGAGTTAAGTGACAAAATATTGAAATTTACAAAAGCGTACTTCAAAACATTCAAGGAAAATAGAAGAGTATGAAGAAAAATGCCCTCATGAGCCCATAGACAGAAGTGATTACAATTCGAAATGTTTAGGAAGATAACAATTGTGCTTACGTCTAAGAGATTATTTTATGTTTGTTTGTTTTTCTTCTCTCCTATAAATGATGTAGAAATACAAACAGATGCATGTGTATAAAACAAGAAATGATACTATCTCCATGTTAAACTTCTATTCCTACTCATCATCTTTGTCTTCTTCCTCATGATCACCAAAGAATCAGCTCCCTTCTGTGTTTTGTAGGGAAATCTGTGCCTGTTCCTCTTGGAAGCAAGCAGACTGTGTACCCTTGGAATACAGCTCTGTGGCCTGGGACAACTCACTTTCCCTCCCCAATTTCTCTACAAAATATGAGGGGTCCTTAGAACTTTGATACTAAAACTACTATGTCCACCTTTTATATAATTCAAAATAAAAACAAAACTAGACCCTAAAATAAATGTCAGGATACCCAACAATTTGATTTGCCCCAGATGATGACTGTGTCCTTGCTTTGGGGAAATATTAAATAGAACATTCTTTCAGTACATGTATTTCTGCTTCTTCTGGCTTTGGCAATCGAACCCCAAAAGAACAAAGTGCCATACATTCTTTCTGAGCTCTGAAAGTGTATGATTTGTCAGTTATAATTTGGAGAGCAGAAGTGGAGGTGGTGAGATTGAAAAACATAAATAATATCAAATAAAGCTAAATAAGAATAGATCATTTTGAGAGGTTTGGAGAAATGAACAAGAGTATTGCTAATGAGAGCCCTACTTCTTAGATGTGGGATATACATAGTGAATTCCAAATAATAGAGTATATAAAGGGGCAAAAAAAAAAAAAGTAACTTTACAGTGGAGAAATCTGACAAACACTACTTGGTTAGGTGATCAAGGTCAACATCAACAGTCATAAATCATGTTGATAGCATAAACCCTTGCTCTGATGCGATCAAGTGGTATTTTACCTCTGTGGTCTTCTAAAATCCATTACCCCTAGTCTAATCATGAGAAAAACAGCAGACAAATCTCAATACAGGGGCACCCGCTTACCTCTTCAAAATTAATCATCAGTAGTCCTCAAAACTGTCAACGTAATCAAGACTAACAAAAGTCTGAAAAACTCTCACAGCCAAGTAGAGCCTAAAGTGACATGACAACTAAATATAATGTGGACCCTGGATGGGATCCCAGAGTGGAAAAATGAATTAGGTAAGAACTAAGGAAATCTGAATCAATCATGATCTTTAGCTAATAATAATAGGTCAATACTGCTTCAATAATTATAAAAAATTTCATCATTAATGTAAGATGTTAATAATAGGTGAAACTGATTGGAGAGTTCATGGGAACCCTATAGTAGTATCCTCAATTGTTCTTTAAATCTCAAGCTGTTCTGTTTCACTCTTTCACCCAGGCTGAAGTGGCATGGTCTCGGCGCACTGCAACATCCACCCTGTCCCCTGCGACCTGGGTTCAAGCCATTCTCCTGCCTCAGCCTCCAGAATAGCTGAGGTTACAGGCGCCTGCTGCCACTCCTGGCTAATTTTTGTATTTTTAGTAGAGACGAGGTTTCGCCATGCTGGCCAGACTGCTCTCAAACCTCAGGTGATCTACCCGCCTCAGCCTCCCAAAGTGCTAGGATTACAGGCGTGAGCCACCACACCCAGCCTAAAACAAAGTTTTTAATGAATAAGCAATTATTTAAAACAAGAATGACAATGGCCTGATGGCATTACACATTTTTGTACAGGCTCACCATGCCCAGGCTAGGGTTTTTTCTTATTCTTTACATGTTGGAAAGGGAGGCTCTTTCAACTCTGCCTAATGATTTCACCTTAACTGAATTTTTCCTGACGTTCTCTGCAGTGAAAAGTGCAGTTAGAGCAGATATTACAGCACATGTGAATTATTAATTTACTTTGTTTTTTCCATGGCCAACTCACCTGTTCTAAGCCACAGCCACCTGGCACCTTCCATTTGAAATTCATAAGGCATGAGCTATATGTTTCTCATAGAAAGAGTTAAAGTTATTTTGTAGCCATGACAAGATTGGATTTCGGGTATACCGTTTATAAGCTGTGTAATAGCATTGGACAAATTACTTAACATCTCTGAAACTCAATTTTCTCTTTTATTAAAAAAAGAAAATCAGCAACAAAGCTTTGCAGGATTGTAGTGAGTGAATATAAAGTATGTGATACCTGGAACATAAAAGTTCTCAGTAAATCACGATTAATAATAAACAGTAACAAATAATGATCAGCCCAAACCAAGAGAAGATCATCTCCTTTGGCTGTAAGAAAGTATGACTTAAGCAGCTCTTTTTCCAATCCGCCTTCCCACTTTCACAGGCCACACTGCAGCGAGCATCTAGAAGGCTCTTTGCCAACAGCAGCGCCGCTTCGTTATCTAAGTGAGTCTTGGTCATTAAGCAAAGTCAGGGTCTTTGTTCCTGGTTTCATCCCCACTGGCCTTGCAGAGAAAGCCCAAGCCACAGGGTACATCTCCGCCTGCCAATGCCCTGTATTCCTGAAACAAAAAGGCAATAAAAAACACGACAGTCAGTGTCAGACGCGGAGCCCGGGCTTGGGAGCGGGCGGGGAGGGCTCCCTTTTCTCCTTGTTCCGCAGCACCTGTCACGGAGACGGGGGACGGGGGCCGGCCCGGGCTGGGCAGCGCCGCTTCCTCCCGCCCCCGCCGCGCTCCCTCCCGAGCGGCTCCTGCCCGGGCTCCCAGCAACGCGGCGGCGCGGCGGGCGCTGCGACTAGAAAGCGCCCATTGAGGGCTTGCAGCTGCCAGTGCCGCCTGCCCAAATCCGACATAAAGCCTGGACTTCAGCTCCAGTGAAGAAGACACTACTGTGTTCTTCCTGAGCCCCAGTCACGGCTATAAAACATTAAAAGCAAACTGGCGATTGTTAAACACTGCATTTGTTTACACCCCGAATCTCGAATCACAATGGGGCAGCTTGGGCTGCCAAGGCCCGGCGAGGCCCGGCTTTTTCTCCTGGACACTGGAGTCTGTTCTCCGACCCAAGGGACACAAGAAAAGTTGAGTAAATAGCATAGCGCTTTTCTTTTGATAGATGTTTGCTCACGAAGACTTCAATCGGATATTCGGGGGCTTGGGTTGAAGGACAAGTACTTGCAGAATGAACATGCTGTCTCGCGTTAGCTTTGAAGCTTTCTAAAGTATCCTGAAATTAAAAAAAAAAAAAAGCGGAGCTACATAAAATATATCCGGCCGAATTAAGGCATAACTGGCATCCTTTAAAAAAAACTGCTTGGAAAAAAAATGGGAGGGGGAAATAAACGAAATGATAATGGCAGTGTGGTTAATTGGTTAAGCCAATGGAACCTCAATTCATTATTCTACTCTTGTAAATTTTGACACAATGTTTCATTTAAAAAATTTCATTTAAAAAAGTCCTTCTGCGCTCCCCTTTTCCAAGGCTACAATGCATAAAATAGATTTCCTTTTAAATATCTCTATTTCGTTTTTAAATTTTTTAGGGTTTTTTCTTCTTGTAACTATCATGTAAGAATTGTGTGTGTCTGTGTTTTTTCTGGTTTAAAAAGTACATTATGATTTGATAAATTGAGAAGGTGCAGAAAAGAAGTATAATGAAGAAAGTAATTATAAGTCCCATGATTTCAATTAGGACTTGCTTATATTCTTATGTATTACCTTTCAATCTTCACATACACACATGCACACACAGAAAGAAAGAGAAAAAAATGAACATACCTAAATGGAATTCAATCCTATTTAGCTTTATACCATGCATTTTTTTTCTCCTTCTGGTAACCATTCCCCATGCCATGAGATGTTCTTAAAAGGATGATTTGTACTGACTTTGGAATATTTCTAGGCTGTTTCTTTACACTAGAAAAAGTTCAGACAGTTATATTTGCACCACGTCATACTTAGAAACTAGAAGAGGATGTGTATATTTAGAGATTAAAAGGAAATTTATTTTGCATTAGATATATGCCACTTTCTTCAGAATCATTTAAGAATTGCAGCTGGATTCAGCATAGTATTTGGCAAGTACAAATATAGTAGTATGATGAAGTTTTCTCACCTTCAGATGTGCTCCAAAAAGAGAAATGAGAAGGAATGAAAATAGAGTGTGATGGTGGGGTGTGGACACGAGAAGTAGAGCCAGAGAAAGGGAGACAATGCTCAGCCTACCCCCCCACACACACACACGCAAACACACACACATGCACACATACACATGCACAAACACACCAATTTCTGTAAGCCTCGAATTAGCTGACGTGATCTCTGTTTCTTAAGAACCTCAGAATCAGGCCAGACATGGTGGCTCATGCCTGTAATCCCAGCACTTGGGAAGGTGGAGGTGGTGTGGCGGGGGTGGAGTGGGATGGGAATCACTTGAGGCCAGGAGTTTGAGACCAGCCTGGCCAACATGGCAAAACCCCCGTGTCCGCTAAAAATACAAAAATTAACCAGGCATAGTGGTGCCTGCCTGTGATCCCAGCTACTCAGGTAGCTGAGGCATGAGAATTGCTTGAACCCTGGAGGTGGAGGTTGCAGTGAGCCACTATACTCCAGCCTGGGAGACAGAGCAAGACTTTGTCAAAAAAAAAAAAAAAAGAAGAAGAAGAAGAAGAACCTCAGAATCGAAACTCAAAATAATCCAGTGGAAAATCACAAGGATTAAAGGGAAGAGACATAATGCTTATTAGAAATGCACAGCTAACAATGTGACAGCAGTCAGGTCCAATACGGCATTGCTTGAGTACCTCTTACACAGAGGGCTGGATACTGGACATGGAAACATAGAGATGAATAGGTAAGTCACAGGTCTTGGTCCCTTGGAGTTCACAGTCTATTGGGGAAGACAGGATATAAGCAAGTGGTTTCAGCACAGCTTTGGAATTACATGCAGAGAGACGTGAATGAAGTGAGTGAAGGCCCAGCAGAGGAGAGACCAGGATTCACAAAAAGAATATTCCAAGATCTCAGAGAGGAAGGAGTCTTGGAGCCAAGCAGAGAAGAATGAGACCTTATAAACACAGGGGAAATGGAGACATAATGGGAAAACTTTTAACAGTTGAATTAATTTTAAAAAAAAAAGGACAAGTGTATTTTTAAATGTCTTTTCTTCATAGGCTTGGGAACCAACATTGTTGGATACAGACTTGCCTTTGTTTTTGTAACAAGAGATATTCCTTAAAAAGTTTGGTATATGGAAAACTGTGATATTTTAAGCATATTTCAAAAAAGAAGGGACTCACCATTTAAGGAAACTGAACTGTGAATTTGTTTCTCATCTAGATAACCACTAATTTGTCCTTTTTTTTTTTTTTGAGACAGAATATTACTCTTGTTGCCCAGGCTGGTGTGATCTTGGCTCACTGCAACCTCTACCTCCCGGTTCAAATGATTCTCCTGCCTCAACCTCGCAAGTAGCTGGGATTACAGGTGCCTGCCACCATACCCGGCTGATTTTTGCATTTTTGTATTTTTTTTATTGCATTTTATGTTTTGGGGTACATGTGAAGAACATGCAAGATTGTTGCATAGGTACACACATAGCAGTGTGATTTGTTGCCTTCCTCCTCATCACCTATATCTGGCATTTCTCCCCATGCTATCTCTCTCCAACTCCCCACCCCCTGCTGTCCCTCCCCTATTTCCCCCCACAGACCCCAGTGTGTGATGCTCCCCTCCCTGTGTCCATGTGTTCTCATTGTTCAACACCCACCTATGAGTGAGAACACGCGGTGTTTGATTTTCTGTTCTTGTGTCAGTTTGCTGAGAATGATGGTTTCCAGGTTCATCCATGTCCCT
>CAUYLG010015995.1:0-11578 GCA_963573385.1 Cacajao melanocephalus
AAAATGGCACCAACAGGCTTTCTCAGTGCAGGGTTGCTGCAAACCTTAATGTATAAAAAACACAATACCTGAGAAGTGCAATAAAGCGACATACAATTAAGCGAGGTATGCCTGTATAATAAATTTTGTTTGAGTTCTGAACCAAACCTTCAATGTGTGAAAAACAGAGTGGGGTCATTGGCTGATTCCAGTGCTCATGGTAGATGTAAATGCGTTTTCTTGTGTTCCAAGCTGCCTGGCATTTTCCTAGCTAGCAAAAGGCACACTGTGGAGGTCCTGTGAATAGACTGCAGAAATTGTTTATGGTAGTCAGTTTGGTAACCTTGAAACCAGGCATATTTCTCTGGTAAGAGAAACATATCACATTGAAAAATGATTGAAATAATGTCTTGACACTTAGTGACTAAATTGAAACAATGCAGACATTGCTTCTCTAGCAAACCAAGAGAAAACTTTGTGCTTCTCTAGGGCACATTTAATCACTTTGTACCGCATTAATGTACACTGATGGCATATCTCAAAGGTTTCTTTCTACAGTCATATTTTAATGTAGAGGACATATTTCTACATTTTCCTTCTAATGTTTTCTCTTAGCACTAGCATGTAAACTCAGGAACAAAAGTTGTACATTTTTTTTCTTTTACTTCTTATAAAACCATGATGAATTATTTACTAGGCACTTCATATGTGTTTCTTGTAACCACGGAATTATCAGTGCATCAATAATACAGCACAAAGAACTATGGGCATAGCTTAGGCTTCGTGGCTCAACCCTGCTAGCTGCTGGTAACGTGACCCTGGGCTGTATTTAACCTCCTCTAAACTTTAATTTTCCCATTATAAAAGTGTCTAACACTTTCTGCCCTGCTTAACAAAAGATTGCTTGAAAAGTCAAGTAACTTCATATGAAAACGGTTTTAAAATTATAAGATCATAAGGAATAAAAATATGGCAGAAGCTTTTTCATAATTTCAAAATGTCTCAGGTAAAGAAATGAAGTTAAACCATTCTATTCTAAATAAACTATAGCTAAAATTTAAACGTAACTGATAAAAACAAATACAAACCAGAACAAAAATGATTTACATAAACTTTGCTAAACTTCATTTCCGGTTGTATTAGGGTTCTCTAGAGGGACAGCACTAATAGTATAGATGTATACATGAAAAGGAGGTTATTAAGGAGTACTGACTCCCATGATCACAAGGTGAAGTCCCACAATAGGCCATTTGCAAGCTGAGGAGTGAGAAAACCAGTCTGCCTCCCAAAACATCAAAAGCAGGGAAGCCGACAGTGCAGCTTTCAGTCCGTGGATGCAGGCCTGAGAGCCCCTGGCAAACCACTGGTGTAGGTCCAAGAGTCCAAAAGCTGAACGATTTGGAGTCTGATGTTTGAGGGCAGGAGGCCCTCGAGGGCTTCATGGTAAAACCTTGTTTCTACTAAAAATACAAAAATTAGCTGGGCATGGTGGCACACACCTCTAATCCCAGCTACTCGGGAGGCTGAGGCAGGAGAATCTCTTGAACTGGGAGGCAGTGGTTGCAGTGAGCCGAGATGGCGCCATTGCATTCCAGCCTGGGCAACAAGAGCAAAACTCCATCTCAATAAAAAAAAAAAAAAGTGATGAGAACTCCCTCATCTTGGGTCATGGTAGGATTGAATACAATGAACCCTTGTCAATAGACAAGCACTGAAATAGAAATAATACAATATTTTGGACAGACCAGAATAAAATTCTTTCTAGTATAATTATAGCATCTATCTCAAAGGGGAGTTGGGAGACTAAAAGATAAACACTATTTTTAATATTTATTTTTATATTGCACTTTAGGTTCTGGGGTACATTTGCAGATCATGCAGGATTGTTGCATAGGTATACACATGGCAATGTGGTTTGCTGCCTCCATCCCCCGTCACCTATATCTAGCATTTCTCTCCATGTTATCCCTCCACAACCTCCCTACCCCCGATGCCCCTCCCCTAGTTCCCCCCAACAGACCCCAGTGTGTGATGCTCCTCTCCCTGTTTCCATGTCTTCTCATTGTTCAACACCTGCCTATGAGTGAGAACATGAGGTGTTTTTCTGTTCTTTTTTCAGTTTGCTGAGAATGATGGTTTCCAGATTCATCCATGTCCCTGATAACCAAGATAAACAATATTTATGAACCAATTTGAGTTCCTTTAGGAAGGGACACTTTATTTATTAAGTCTACAATGACATACGTAAATTTTTATAGAGTAATTTTAGCAAAAAATTTGAACTTTGGCATAGCTTACATAAGAAATCAGGAGTAATCATCACAGTAATAGTTTTAAAATGCTTCTTTCCATTCCAAATCTTGTAAAACTCTAGCACTTCAAGGGAAAAGAGATATTTACAGGTGCTTAAAATACATGTGATGTGACTGGGTGTGGTAGCTCATGCCTGTAATCCCAGCACTTTGGGAGGCCGAGGCAGGCGGATCATGAGGTCAAGAGATCAAGACCATCCTGGCCAACAGGATGAGGTCAAGAGATCAAGACCATCCTGGCCAACCCCTTCTCTACTAAAAATACAAAAATTAGCAGGGCATGGTGGCTCACACCTGTAGTCCCAGCTACTCTGGAGGCTGAGGCAGAAGGATCACTTGAACGCGGGAGGTGGAGGTTGCAGTGAGCCGAGACTGTGCCACTGTGCTCCAGCCTGGCAATAGAGCAATATTCTGCCTGATAAAAAAAAAAAAAAAACACATGGGTTGTTCTTAATTAAACATAAAAGCAGAGGGTTCCGTTTCTTTAAGGAAGAATATTCAGAAGTGCTGCCTTCCAAATATAACCTTATATTTTGCTGTCTAAAGATAAGGAAAAGTACCTTTTGTGGAACTCAGATGATATGTATTTTAAAAGAAAAGCCCACACGAAGCAATATAATAAAATTTTGTGGCAGATCACAATAAAAAGTAGAAATAGTTTTTACCCCTATCATAGTCTGTAACACTAAAATGAGCTAATTTTGAGCATGTTCTTAATTTAGTATCTGCAATAATGGAAAATGATATTCCTACAACAAAAACTTTAGCTACTAAAAAACTTACATAAAAACGAAACTCCCAATTCAAGTGTTGAACCCAGGAACTATATTATTCCTTGGATTTGGGATTGTGGTGTTCTTATCATTGGATGTTTTAGTTAACTAAAATTTAACTTTGGGCAAGCAAGGACGATTAGTTGTGCATTTTTGAGAGACAAAAAGAAAAAGGGAGGGAGGAAGGAGAGAGAGCTAGAGAAAGACTTAACACTTAGCATGAAGTTAAACTTCCAGAGGCTTCTGTTTGATGATCAGACTTACCCCTAACCAACCCAGGTTCCCTGTCATATAACTTTACCATTGCTTCTGGGTTTGTTCTTATTCTGTTGCTTCAGAAGGCTTTGATTCTACTTTATGACTTTTTTTTTTTAAATATAAAGTATATGAAAAAATGTGCACCAAAAATGAACAAAATCTTAGTGCTATACAGAATCTAAAGGAATGTTTATTAATGGATTTCTTTAAATGTGTCATAAAGTTTGAATTTTCGTTTCTATTTTTAGGCATAGCAGGACCCAATCTTAAAAAACCAGCCATCCAACACACACGAAGGTTTTCCTACAAAGAAGTAGCAACTCAATAAATATTTGAACTCAAATGAGATTAATCAGCCATTAGGTCATGAAAATGGAATACATCTCAAAGATCTAAAATAAATCCCTGAGATAAACAAAAACAACGAAAACCAAATTAAATTGTTTTATTTCTCAGTATGATGCAGAGTCCATGGACAATGAACATAATTATTTAAAAAATCATTGGAAGCTTAATGAAGGTAAAAAATCTGTGTATAAGCAAGTGATGAAACAATGAGGAAGGATTAGAGGTATTTTGAAATCATCTCTTGAGGTCTCATTGTTTAAAGATGCTGAAATTCTTAGTCTATAGAAATATGTAATGGAGTTTGAAACAGCATAACTGAGTCTAAAATAGATATTATCATAGCTTTGGTAGGATTGTTTTTACTTTTATGGAGAAGTATTTTAAAATATTATATGTAATTACCTGGACCCAAAGGTACCTAGCTACCTAATTGGTTTTGTTACAAGAATGATTCAAAGAAAAAGCTTTGTGTTTCATGACTTAGGAATAAACTCACATGCCACAAGCATCTTCTGCATGTTACCTATCTGTTAGTGCCAAACATCTGCATGGTACTAACTACCTGTTAGTGCCAAAGATTTCATTATAGCATATGCAAGTGTTTTGAGAAAGACTGCTAAGAATTCATCTGTGGAATGGAGCTGAGAGTCACTCTGTATGGGATTAGAAATCTCAGATTGTGAGAAAATGGAGGCCTCATCTGGTATAAATACATCAGTAGATGTCTATCTAGGGGTGCTGTTTTGAATTTCAGCAGATGGACATGTATAAACAGAATACATGTAAACACTTTTTTTTTTTTTTTTGAGATGGAGTCTTGCTCTGTCACCCAGGCTAGAGTGCAATGGCACAATCATGGCTCACTGCAACTTCCACCTCCTGGGCTCAAGCGATTCTCCTGCCTTAGCCACACGAGCATCTGGGATTACAGGTGCCTGCAGCAAGCCTGGCTAATTTTTGTATTTTTAGTAGAGATGGGGTTTCACCATGTTGGCCAGGCTGGTCTCGAACTCCTGACCTCGTGATCTGCCCACCTCGGCCTCCCAAAAGTGCTGGGACTACAGGCATGAGCCAAGCCTACACACTTTTTTTTGCAAATGCTTTTCTAATATTTCTTTCTTCTAAAATTGTGTTGGATTATGGAATATTTGTCACTTTCTTGGAGTGAGAGGAAACTCTTTTCTCAAATATATAATTTTTAGTGTGAGCCAAGAATTATCTCCAGACTTTCCGGGATTGAGGATGCAAAGATAAAAACTGGGCTCTCCTGACAATTCTGGAAAGGCTAGGCAAGCTATTAGACAGCAGGTCTGTGTCCTTGAAAATAATTTTTATCCATATAAGAGGAATGCATGTTTCTTTCTTCCTTAGTGTCTGTGTTATCTAAAGTTGCCATAATTTATGATGCTGCATTAAAATTGCATGTTGCCTTTGTTTAAAAAAACACTCACTGTTTTAACTTTATGAAATCATAGAGTCAGGAGAAACAACAGTAAAACTTTTTAAGCACATCTATTTTGTTTCTAGGGTTTAGTATAATACATGAAAAAATGTCAATTTTTATTCTCTGCCTCAAGATTTCTACTATATCTCTTTATCTTGGCTTAGATGCATACATAGAAAACAGGAACATTTGTTTTCTTTTATTCTTTTCTTTTTGGAGGCAGAAAAATGTTCAATATGTACTGTAAGTATAATGAAAGGGGAAAATCATTTATACATTTGTTCAATATAGTTATAAATCTATGAAATGTTTGATGATTCAAATGCTTAATATTCTGTACAGTCAAGAAGAGAATTATACAGGTGCTATCTGGAACTATCATTTTTGTATTTTGTTTGCTTTTCAATCTGATGTTGGCTTTCGTCCACTTCTGATTCAATTTCCTTTAGCGCTTTCTAGCCTTTTGTAATAAATTGCTTTAAATGTTTCTATATGGGAATAAAATATCTTTAAAATAACATTTATGCTCCAATTTAAAAGCAATACATTTCTGTAACTTTGGAACAAGCAGAAAACTTTAAAGAATAAAATTATAGTTAGGCCTCTTTCACTACCTAGAGATAATCCTTGTTAGCATTTTGCCCTCTGATCTTTTAAAGTTCATATGAAAAATAGAAATCTGTATCTAATACACATTTTTATTCAAAGGAAATATAAAATTCATATACTGTTACAAATCAGAGTTGAGTTTATATTTATATATGTATATATTTAAAATTAGATGACAAAATAGGATTTTTTCACTTAATGTTATATTATTATGATGGATTAAAGATCCTTTGCCAATCTTTCTGTTAAAAGATAAACTTCAGCCAAATTAAATTTAAAGGAGTTTAATTGAGCAATAAATGATTCACAAAATTGGGCAGCCCCCCAGAATCACAGCAGATTCAGAAAGACTCCAGGGGTGCCTCATGGTCAGATCAAATTTATAGACAAAAAAAGTGCCTCGTGGTCAGAACAAATTTATAGACAGTAACAGCCGGATTGGTTACAGCTTGGCATCTGCCTTATTTGAACAGAGTTTGAACAATCAGCAGTGTATGACTTGTTGAAGTATGGCTGCTGGGATTGGTGATGACTCAGCGATTGTTACAGGGTGTACTCCTAAGTAAGATTTTCAATCTTGTCTACCTATTAAGTTAGGTTGCCATTCATCCATAAGGACTCAGATATAGAGGTACCGAGTCCTTTTCAGGCTGTATTTAGTTTGCCTTAACACTTCCATTGAGAGGCAATCTCTTTTCCCTTCCCCTGAAACAAGGTTGGCCCTGGGATTTAATTTGACGGATAAAACACAGCAGCAGAAGTAATTCTGTGTAATTTCGGAGACTAGGCCTTAAGAGATCAATGGCTTCTTCCTTTGCTGCTTAGAACATTTCTTCTCGGATTCTAGTTCCATTTTTCCAGGGAGTCTAAGGAACTGTATGGAGAGGATCATGGACGATAACCCAGGGCCAGACATATGAGGGGGCCGTTTTGGACCTTCCAGACATTCCAAGATCGTAGCCAAAATCATGCGAAGCAGGATGGCCACACAGTCAACCCATGGGACTGGGAGAAATAATAAACTGTTATCGTTTTAAGGCGTTAGGTTTTGGAGTGGTTTGTTATATAGCAACCTGATTGAAACAACCAGATTTTCATGCTGCTAAAATCTTTATAAACATAATTTTGATGGCTTCACAATATTGCATTAAATATATACACTATAATTTGCTATTTTTCTATTGTTAGACATTTAAGGAATTCTTATTCCTTCTGTTATAAAAATGTTATAAAATTATATTTGTACACAGAAATCTGAGGATAGAATTGACATTATTTTCAATCAAGCTTACCCTTAACAGACCCAGGTTCTGTCATATAACTTTGCCATTGCTTCTGGGTTTGTCCTTATCCTGTTGCTTCAGAAGGCCTTGATTCCACTTTATTCTATGACCTTTTTTTTTTTTTTTTTTTAAATATAACGTATATGAAAAAATGTGCTCCAGATGAGCTGTGTGGAATAGGACTGTGGACAAAATCTTAGTGCCATGCAGAATCTAAAGGAATATTTATTAATTTCTTTAAATTCATTGTTTGAATTCATAAATTTTGAATTTTCATTTCCATTCATTTTCATGCTGCTAAAATCTTTATAAAAATAATTTTGATGGCTTCATAATATTGCATTAGATATATACACTATAGTTTACTATTTTTCTATTGTTAGACATTTAAGGAATTCTTCCTTAAATGAATCACTGGAAAGCATATTATTGCTTCAAAAAATGTCAATCTTCATAAGACCATTGGTAAAGCTTTCTAAATTGCTTTCCATAAAGGTTGGGCAAATTAATGTTGGCTTCACAAATTGCCAGAGTATGCCTTTCACCATACCTTATCAGTGCTGAAAGAAACAAAACATTTAAGAAAGAAACAAAACAAAGCATTTAAGAAACAAAACAATAAACATAAAGCAATAACAGAACCAAAATATTTTGTTAATGTAATAGGCAAAAGTGGTATCTTGTTTTAAATTGCAATTCTTTCTTAAACTATTTAAATATTAATATTTAATAACCCCTTTCTAGTTTATCATTGTTAAATTGTATATTAATATCATTTACCATTAAAATTGTAGAATTGGTATTTTTCTCACTGCCTTGTGAGAGCTCTTTGTTTTTAAGGATGTTAATTCTTTGTTTCTGGCAAATATTTTTTTAGAGCTGATCGTTAGCCTTTTAATTTTGTCTGTTGGTTCTTTTGTCTTAGGTAAGTTTATAATTTTTACTTGTATTTATTGATGCTTTTATGGTGACTTACTGTGCCTTTAAATTTAAATTTTCATCTACCACAGCATTTTTAATCATTTAGGAAAATATAATGAACATTTTAAGTGGCCTCTGCTTTATCTCTCTTTCCTTTCTCTTTTTTGTTTTTGTATTTCCTTCAGGAACTTGTTCTACATAATTTGTGCTTTGTGCAGTAAATTGAAGTTTTCTTTGTGGCCTGGTCATGGTCTATTTTTGTAAACATCTGATTTATAGAAGCATTTTCTATATCTGGGTTACAAAGTTCAGTATTTATTAATGTAACCTTATTCTATAGTTCAATTCTTCTATGCCCTTATTTATTTTTTATTCAATTGATTTGTCAAAGATGGATAGTGGTGTGTTAAAATATCTCATGATTGTATAACTGTCATTTCCACTTCCACTTGTTACAGTTTTTTTGCTATATATTTTGATGTCATGTTACTTTGTGGAAAAGATTCATGCCTTTGTCTCATTCATCCATTCACCATTTATCAAATGCTGGAGATAAAATATAAAAAAAATATAAAAAGACAGTCACTCCTCCCAAAGAACTACAGAGTTGTGGGGAACCCCACCAGGACAAATGATGTCAGTAGTTAAAGGGGTTAGGGGGTGAAGTGAGGAGGGTAGGCTGAAAAACCAGGCTGGATGGAGAGGGGAGAGCTCCTGAAGGAAGTATCACCCAGTGGAGACATTGCCTTCTTATGAATTTTGTCATTTTGTTAAACAAAATGATTCTCTGATTTGTTTGATTATTCCCTCTTGAATTGTTCTTCATTTCACAATTTTGCCATGACATTTCCATTCTTTTCTATGATGCATGTAATTGGATTTTTTCATAAAATTTAACCTGAGAGTATGACTTTTAGTAAAACAAATATTGAGCTCCTACTGTTACTGGTGGAGGGTGTCCAGGTTCCTGGTGTCTTGAACAAAGAATTAGACAAAACAAAGCAAGAAAGGAATGAAGGGATTTATTGAAAATGAAAGTACACTCCACAGTGTGGGAGCGGCCCAAGCATAGAGGCTCAAGGGTTCCATTACAGAATTTTGGGGGGTTTAAATACTGTCTAGAGGTTCCCATTAGTTACTTGGAGTAAGCTCTATGGAATTCCTGTCATAGCTGAAGTGTGAATCGGCCATATGTTCCCTGCCTCCAGCCCCTATTTTCCTGCCTCATTACTATGTGCCAGGTGCCTGGCTAAGCCTGGGCATAAGACAACCACTCTTTAAGGAGCTTGCAGTTCACTGCAGGAGTGGTAAATCAAGAAACCGACCAAGCACAAATGAAGCCCAAAGGAAAGCTTCGTAGTCTAGACATAGTCTTAAGCCCTGAGAGATAAGTAGGAGTGAGCGAGTAGATGAGGCAGGCAGAGATGGGTGTTGCAGGCAGGGCACAGCATGTCCTCTGGCCAAGAGCTGAGAGAGCATGTGATCCATTTCAGGAACTGCAAGTACAGTAGTCCCCCCTTTATCCACAGGGACACGTTCCAAGATCCCCAGCAGATGCCTGAAACCATGTATAATATTGAACTCTATATACACCATGCTTTCTCCTATAAGGTTTAATGTATAAATCAGGCACAGTGAGAGATTAAAAACAATAGTAATAAGATAGAACAATTATAACAATGTCAGTATTGCTACTCTTGTGCTTTGGGGCCATTATTAAGTTAAATGAGGTTTACATGCGCATGTGCACCACAATACAGTGACAGGTCGACTGCTGAGTAAGGAATGGCTGGGGAGCCCAGGCACCATGGAGACACCGACAAAGGGATGATTCCCGTCCCAGGTGGGATGCAGTGGGATGGCATGAGATTTCATCATGCCACTCAGGACCGTGTGCAATTTAAAACTTAGGAATTGTTTATTTCTGGAATTTTCCATTTAATATTTTCAGATTGTGGTTGATCATGGGTAATTGAAACCTGTAAAGCAAAAGTGGATTGTGGGGAACAACTGTAGTTCAGTATGGGGGCTCACTGGGGCTCAAAGACAACAGGAGTGAGTGGTGGGAGTTGTGAGATGGAGGTAAAAGACAGGGCAGATCATGATGGAACCCATAGGGGGTTTAACTTAGTGAGTGAGTGGTATGGCGGGATTAGCTTTTGAGTGGCTCCTTTAGCCTTAGCATCTTCTACCTAACAGCTCTGATTCCTGCTCTTTATCCTGACTAGTACTGACTACTTCTATGAGATACTATGCTAGTACAGTAGCAGTTTCTACTACTGTGTAACTCAACTTACTTTTAATTTTGACTTGCGTATGGCACCTTTCAGCACAGCTTCTCCGTTTTAGTTACTGCTCCTGAGGGCCTGAATACTTCTGTAATTTCAAATTACAGTGTCAGAGATCAAGAAGCAGATCGATGCAGATTGTTCTCACTGGAACAGAGCTTTTTTGTTGTTATCACTAGAATATCTCACAGAGCACCAGATGTTCTCATGCATTCATGGCCTATTGCATCCTGGCCCTCAGTTTCAAATCCCATGTCAGATATGTTCCTGGATGCTCACTTTGATACTCATAGGAGACATAGGAGAGAGAACATTAGGGCATGTAAAAATCTCAGGGGATTTTATTGAAAACTTTTTGAAGGTTAGCGAACACTGAAACAGGCTGTACCCAAACTTAGGCTCAAATAAGGAAACTTAAAAAAATGTTTACATTACCTTATCGATGTCTGTGATATCTCATGTTATTCCAGTGATCCCCTCTGCCAACTCTGTGACCACTCACATTCCATAGTGAACAATTACAGCCATTGACAAAAGACATAGGATGGGAGAACTCTGGTATTTGCTTTTTTCAGGTCTTACGTAGAACATTTTTTCATTCATTATATAAAGATTATTTCACCAATTTAGACAGCTAAATTAATGATGTCCCCAACTATTCAGAATATCCAGTATCTCTACCACAACGTACCACTCCTTACATTACATAACAAAGAGTTCCAATGGCCTATTTTTGTATATCAGACAGAATCAAACTCAGTCAACAGGGCCACAAACCACTACAGAGGAAAAATGCAAAGTCTAGAAAAGGGCATTATAGGACACTGAACTGGAAAAATAAAGAAAAATCATTAGAGAAGTTAAAGAAGACAATAAAAGGAAAGACATCCAGTGTTCACAAATAGCAAGATTTATTAAGATAGTGAAGAACTACAGATTCAAGGTAAGCTATAGATTCAATGCAGTCTCTATCAAAATCCCACTGGTGATTTTGAAGAAATAGAGAAATCCACCCTAAAGTTCATAATGGAATCTCAAAGACCCCAAGTAGCCAAAACAATCTTGAAAAGGAAGAACAAAATTGGAGGTCTCACACTTCCTGATTTGAAAACTGTAAGGTTGAGGGAAAGGTTGAAAGGCAGACCCGGGGTCAGGTTTAGCAAGGTTATTTCAACTTGCCAGGCTGGCTGCCTCACCACAGGCAGTGAAGGCAGCAGCTTGCCTTACGGCAGTGAGGAGGTCTAGGCAGTGAGGAGGTCTAGGCAGTGAGGAGGTCTAGGCAGTGAGGAGGTCTAGGCAGTGAGGAGGTCTAGGCAGTGAGGAGGTCTAGGCAGTGAGGAGGTCTAGGCAGTGAGGAGGTCTA